>JAKCPI010011689.1:0-18199 GCA_023213315.1 Euborellia annulipes | reverse complement strand
TTTATTAATAATAATTTGTTGGACCTTATTTCGGTCATACAAATGGACTTTATATTTACTATGTACAAAAAAAAGAGTAGATAATAAAGTTATAAAGACAACAAAACACAAAAGAAAAAAAAACACATAGACATTGTTCGTACTGTAAAGGATGCATCAAGTCAGACCATAAGTAATCTGGTCCTAAGCACAGACAACATAAAGAAATATATGTTGTTGATCTGTTGTCTATTAACCGGTTCCAGGATATTTATAATACAATCCTCCTGACACCCAGTAAGAAATCGGTTCCTGGACGGTCTGTAAGCCGGGCAGTCCTTTATAATGTGCGACAGGTCTTCATTTGCTCTTGAGTTGCACATCGGGCATTCGTCACTCGGATTGATGTCCAATTTTGCGCCACCAAATCGAAGTAGTAGCTGTCTTTTTCCAGACAGCCTCAGCTGGGCAATCACACGGATTCTATCCAGGGGGACTTGTAGGGTTAGATATCTGTCGTTTCTAGGGTTAAATATGCTTGGGTAAACAGTGCTGTACCTGCTGGCGGCCAATCTCAGCCTATCCTCTTCTTTGAGTTTGGCTTCCACTTTTTGAGTAGAATGGGTATCAGTTGCTTGACTGTGTCCGGATTTGATTCCATCCAGACGGGCTCATCCTCCACCGACTCAATCAGTTCTATTAATTGGGACACCCAATTCCATTCTTTATTATTATTTTCTAGATGGTGCATTTCCATAAGTCTCTTGAAGCACATCCTCGGCAATCTGTGGTCTTCCATATATAATATTTTGTTCCACCATCTCAGCGTTTTTTTGGCAACCTGATGTTTTATATGGATCTTTCCTGTTTCGAGACGAACATAATGGTCTGGGGTACTTCTTGGAAGAAGAAGTAATCTCTTTAGATACTCCAGCCCAACTTTCTCAATTTCTTCAGTGTATCTAATAGCCCAGATTTCGGCTGAGTAGAGCAGGATTGCCTGAGCAACACTCTCAAAGAGTCGAGTCTTCGCCTCCCAGCTGGTAAATTTACTTTTCCGTAGAATGTCCAGAGTGTTCAACATAGCCAACTTAGATTTAGATATAAACTTCCTCGCAGCTAGAAGAAACTTGCCTGAAGAGGAAAATTCCACCCCGAGATAACTGTACGATGTGACCCAATTTATCTGCTCCCCATGCCATTTAAGTGGTTCACATATTTTCCTTCTTCCTTTTCTTTGAAATTGGATAGCCTGCGTTTTACTGGTATTTAATTCCAGATCGTTGATTTCACAGTACTCGTGTAAGATGTTCAGTTTTTTCTGGGCGTCCCTCTCCGAATCCGCCAAGATTACAATATCGTCAGCAAAAGAAGGAGAATTAGTTCGTATGTAGAATTTATGGCTATTCCTCGTGCCTCATGTTTCTGGAAGAATTTGACTATGTCACTTATGAAAAGTAAGAAAATTAGTGGGCTCAAACTATCGCCCTGTAGCACCCCCCGAGTAATATCGATATAGTCCGTTAATTCAGAATTTATTTTCGCTCTCATTTTCGCATTGTCATACAGGGATCCGATCAAACGGACGATTTTTGGACTAACTCCTACCTTTGTTAGTTTCAACCAGAGTTTTTGGTGATTCAGAGAGTCAAAGGCCCTTCGAAAATCCACAAATATTCCAATAATAGAACGTTTTGACAATCTCGTAGCGATACTGATAGCGGACGTAAGAACAAATATCTGGTCAGCACATCCTCGACCTCTTCGAAATCCAGCTTGTTCTTCTGGAAGGATATCATTAGCCTCAGCCCAAGTGTATAGTCTTTGTGCAATTATGCTGGTGAAAATTTTTGTGATGGAGTTCATAAGAGCTATTCCTCTGTAGTTTAGCGGATTTTTCTATCTCCATTCTTGTGTATCAGGCACAGATCCACTTCTCCCCATTTCTTGGGAATTTTTTCGCTAATAAAGACTGTGTTGAGCATATTTAACAAATAGTGTTCCCAATCTGGTGTTAGATTCTTAAGAACTTCATAAGGTATCAAATCTGATCCTGGACTTTTGTTGTTTTTCCTTCCATAGATTGCAGTTTGTAGCTCCTCAAGGTTAATTTCTTCGTCCAAAAATGGGTGAAGCACACCGAAGAATTCCAATTCATTAGACATTCTGGAGTCAGAGTATAAATTGTTGAAAAAATCCATCCAAGTCCTCCTATCAATTTCATTCCTACTAAAGCATCCTTTCCGATATTTGTTCAAAGTTTCCCAGAATTCCTTATTGTTTTTGACATTCGTCAGCCTTTCAATTAAACACCTCTGATGGTCTATCCTCTTCTGCGCTGTTATCCTTTTATATTCCTTTCTCATAGCTAGGTAGTTATCCCGGTGGTCGTTTTGTCTTGTTTTATAGAATAGTTTGTAGGCTTTTCTTGCGGCCCTTTTCTTCCTCATACATTCTGCATCATACCAAGGTTGTTTAAGGCATGTAAAGTTTTTGTTAGAACACTCTCTAAATTCCATCATACTACTGCTTATTAGTGCTCGGTGACTTGCCTCGATGAAGTTATTATATAACTCCTCTCCCGAGGTGCTTTGGAAGTATAAACTGCCATCCCGACTTAGAACTCTCCGAAACTCAGTGGTATTATTTTGTTTCCATCTCAATTTAGTAGAGAATTTAAGACCTATAATGACCAATAGTCACATGCAGCCAGGAAGAAAATGTTTAGTTTCCGCCAATATATTAAGATTCAAGATGTAAAATTTATAAACATGGGAGAAAGTTTATATTTTATTACCATGGCAACCATTTCTCCTATCTTTCCTATGAAGTACAAGAGTAAACTGGTCTTCAGAAGATTTCAATGGCAAAATGAGAATATACATTTTAAAGAGCATCTAAAAAATAATTGATTTTTGAATTTTAATCAAAATCGTTAGTGCAAAGTTTGAGTAAATCAAAAAAAAAAAAAGTAAATCAGTAAAGCACTAGTATTTTTAGGTCGATTTTGATTAAAAGCTTATTTTCACGCCTCAGGGGGGTGCTTAATTTAAATATAAAATTTAACTTCGTAGCTCAATTCCTTCATACTTAAAATTGAACACACACACACAGACAGACAATGTTGCGAAAACCATTTTAATGGATTCAGGGGACCTCATCAAATCCATCAAAATCTCGACATAGAATTTATTGACATGAATCCAATATTTTCTCTCTCTATATATGGGTGATTTTACGCTATTTGGATTTTTTGTGTCCAGAAACCAAATATACTCTGTTCAATTTAATATTCATGATTTCCTTAGTTGACATTATTTTCGTATCTGTAATGATAAAGGCCAGAAGATATTTTAATTTTTTTGAGTTTTATTAGCACCAGAAGAAATATGTTACCTGAAGAATGACATATTGGCAGAATTGTGAAAATTAAGCTACGGAAGCTATTTTCATTAATTATGTTTTGGAGTTTATTTATGTTTATAGTTATGGTAAAAAATATTATGTCAAGTTAATAAATAAATGAGCGTCGAACAAAACTAGTAAAAAAACTAGAAATGGGACACCCAGAATACTGACATTTATGACTATTTTCAACTATTAATTCCTAAAATGAAACAGTTATCGTGAATTGACTAAATGGGCCCAATAAAACACGATATTCTTTATTATTTAAGAATACAGTATCAATGATATAATTATTTTAACATATATTTTTTCCACTGACCAATAAAATTCAAATAGCGTAGAATCACCCATATATATATATACTTAGGTAAGAGAAAGTAAATATTTCTTTTTGGAAAACAGAGTGTGACAAACGAAAAGAGGAAAATTAGCGAAATTAATATAGAAATTTGTAGATTATTTTCTTCTTCTTTTGAATTTTGGGCAGCAAAAATATTTTTATTCCAACCTCTCCCTCTTCAGATTTCCTCTATGATTGTTAGGTATAATAGTTACACATCACATGTTAAATAAATACATTTTTCATTGCTTTCTTTTCATAATTTAAGTAGCTTTGCTTTTGTATATCAAATAATAAATAAAAATAATATCAGTAATCCCTATAATTCATTTATCTTGAGAGTCTTACGCAGAGAGAAAAAATATAGTTCTCCCTTTTGTTTAAACAAAACACACAAATGTAATATTTCGACAGTCAAGGGGTTAAAGATCCCCATTCGATTTAGAACAGAACTCCTCCCTCCTCAGTATAAAACAATCATAGAATAAAAAAAACCTTGCAAAATTTGAAAGTAAAACAAATATTATTATAATAATTTAGATTTCAAATATACAAATTTAATCTATATTATAATAAAGCTGAAAAGACGTTTTTTGATTAAGGTACTTCTAGACCACCTAGAGATATGGGGTTTTTTGCATTCGATTCAGAATCCTCTAAAACCAAATAGAAAAATCCAAAATCTTAAAAAAGTTGTACCACTTTTATTTAAGAGGGGAAAAACTCATTTTTTTCGATGTTTTTTCAAAAATTTCACGATATTTTTTCATTTTTTCACTCATATCTTCTAAACGGTTAAAGATATCTTCAATATCTGAATTAGTCAATAATCTGCATTAAATTTTGAAAATGACAAACCTCTTTTAACTATTTTTTGAGGTTTGTTTACACATATAAATAATTCGTGCAAAAAGAACCTCATTTTTGATGATTTTGCCGCGGCTTCAGTTCATTTTCATTGTTTTTTTGCTTCAGTATTTATTGTCCAATTTCAATAATTTTTTTTGCGAAATGTTCCTCACATCCTATACTTTAAGTCAGGTAAATTTCATTTTTTTCATCAACCCCTTCTATTTAATTTTCAAGTGTGAAAAAAAATAACACGAAAATTTTCATTTTTTGAGATGGTTTTTAAACATCTGTGTCTTTAGATAAGCTAGACAATTGCGGTTTTTTTATTTGATTCAGTACCATCTGCTGACGACTAGAAAAATCCAAAATCATGAAAAAGTTATACCCCCTTTTTTTAAATTATAAAAAACTCATTTTTAGCCGATTATTTTTTTACATTTTTGGCTATATTTTTTGAATGATAAGAGATATCTTCAATCTCATAATTTTGTATTTTTCTACATTAAATTTGGAAAAGAATGAGACCCTTTGCACTATTCTAAGGCATTGTTTAGCGGCTGGGCAACTTTTGGCGTGTGATACAAAATTTTTTTTTATTAATTTTTTTTCATATTCATGGCCATATTTTTTTAAACGATTATCAATGTCTTAGATATGATTTACTTTTTATAATCTACATTAAATTTCCTTTAAAACGAGCCCAGTTTGGATCTGATAAGCCTCTATTTAAGTTCTTTAAACTTTTTCTAAAAATGAAAGAAATTTTTATTTTTTGTTTGTTTGTTTGAAGAGTTTCTTTCAATTTTCGCCTATATTTTTTGAATGGTAAGAGATATCTTCAATCTCATAATTTTGTATTATTCTAGATTAAATTTGGAAACAAATGAGCCACATTACAGCATTCTCAGACATGGTTTAGTATACTATCTATTCGTCAATCACGAGACAAACTTTTAAGTAGATATTTTTTTTCCGAGATATTTCTATACAATTTTAGCTATATCTTTTTAATGGTAAAAGATATCTTGGATATCCAAAGGTTTTCACATTTTAAATTAAATTTTGTAAAAAATGAATACCATTTCATTTAATTCAGACATTGTTTAGGGTATTTAAAACCACTTCTAAAATGTAAAAAAATTTTTTTTGTTTGATTGCTCTGAATGATCCACATTGCAGTATTCTCAGGCATGGCTTAATATCTAAAATGAACGAAATTATAGATTATTTCAATTTTTTCTTTAGATATCTTCAAAACATAGCAAAAAAATCATTTTCAATTCATTCCCTCATAGAGCCTTCCACGACCACACCATTTCATTTGGCTCATATTCTTTTTTTTTTTTTTTACTTAGCGCCGGGTATTTTTACCATTCTTCAGACCCGGAAATTTTTCAAACCCTCCCGTACCGACGAAAATTTAGTGAATGAATGAATGAATGTCAGGAATTTTTTTTTTTTAAACATTCACACTTTTTTCTCATTCACACTCACATTCTCACAGTCTTTTCGGCAACTTAGGCCATTTAAGACTTTGACGATGTATGATACCCCTGAATCATACATTGTATAATATTTCTTTTATTTAATAAAAAAGTTTTAAATAATACATCAAATAAAAAAAAAATTTATTTAAAAAATATTTAATTTTTTTTACATATTTAAATTTATAATAAATAATAAACTTTTTCAGATGTCAGAAAAAAGAAATATTTTAAAATTGTTTATTTTTAACTTTGCCCAGGCCCACGGGGCGTGGTGTAGAGGTTAGCGTGCTAACCTCATATACCAAACGTCGCGGGTTCGGACCCCAGGCAGTCCGATGATTTTATTTAAGCCATCTGGATACCAGATGGGTTAAATAAAAATGCCTGGACCCTAATATATAAAATTCATAAATAACGGTTATCGTAAATGTCTTATATGGCCTGAGCTGCCGAAAAGACAGTGTGAATGTGTGTGTGAGTGTGAGTGTGAATGAGAAAAAAGTGTGAATGTTTTAAAAAAAAAAAAAAAAAAAAAAAAAAAACTTTGCCCATCAACCAGGGTTGCCACATATTAAAATGCTCAATGTAGGACAATAGGAAATGGACATTTATATACATATATAAATTTTTTAGGTGATGATAATGCTAATTTATTTTAAGTTATTTATTTAATGACTACATTCAATGTCTGAACTTATATTTTTCATCACTCTTCGCGCATTTAAATAATTTAATGTTGTTTCGAACTTTCTCATAAAATTTTCTTTACAATTAACGCTTACAAGTAGGGCTGGACGGTAATGGATTTTCATTACCGACCTCGATAATGAAAAAAAAACCGGTTTTTCTCGAAAGTTGGTAAAAACCGGTTTTTCTCGAAAGTCGGTAAAAATTTTTTACCGCCCGCGGAACCAAAGTTTGCCGCCGCGGAACATTTTTTTTTTCGCGGAACCAAAATTTTTCCCCGTCCGAAAAAATATTTTACCTTTTTTTTAGAGACGCCAATTTTTTTGCCGCCGCGGCACATTTTTTTCACGGCACATTTTTTTTTCGCGGAACCAGAATTTTCCCCGTCCGAAAAAAATATTTTACCTTTTTTTTTAGAGGCGCCAATTTTTTTTTGCCGCCCGCGAAACAGAGATTTGCCGCCACCACTTTTTTTTTCACGGCACATTTTTTTTTTTTTTCGCGGAACCAGAATTTTTCCTCGTCCGAAAAAATATTTTACCTTTTTTTTTTAGAGACGCCAATTTTTCGGAACAGAAATTTTCCGCCGCGGCACATTTTTTTTCACGGCACATTTTTTTCGCGGAACCAGAAAATTTTTCCCCGTCCGAAAAAATATTTTACCTTTTTTTTAGAGACGCCAATTTTTGCCGCCCGCGGAACCAAAGTTTGCCTCCGCGGAACATTTTTGTTTTTCGCGGAACCAAAATTTTTTTGCCGCCGCGGAACATTTTTTTTCGCGGAACCAAAATTTTTTACCGTCCGAAAAAATAAGTTTTTACCGACTTTCGAAAAAAAAACCGGTTTTTACCGAATTAGAGGTTCGTTACCGCGTTTTCGGTAAAAAATTTTTACCGGATTTTACCGGTAAACCGGTTTACCGTCCAGCCCTACTTACAAGCAATTCCGCTTTGATTAACTCTACTGAACACTTATATCTTTCATCCGGGCGTTTAGAAATCGATTATACAGACTTATAAAAACCAACTTAATATTTTATTTTCAAAGTAGGACACATTAGGCTTCATTGTAGGACGTAGGACATTCATTGTGATTGTAGGACTGTCCTACCGAAAGTAGGACGTGTGGTAACCCTGCCATCAACCGTAGGTTGAGGTAAAGTTAATGTAATCGTAAAAAAAATCGAAATTTTTCTGAAGCTGCCAAAATTCGTTTTGAGGTCCCCTGAATCCATTTAAGTTGTTTTTGGAATGATGTCTGTGTGTGTGTGTGTGTGTCTGTGGTAAATTTTTTCGTCAACGAAAACTCAAAAACTATTCATCCAATTGTTTTGAAATTTTGCACCCATAAACTAGGGGTAGAGGCCAAGAAGTGAAAAGCTTTTGCTAAACATCGGACCATTAGAGGGGGGGGCAAATATTTTTTCTTACATAACCTATACTTTTTTTTATAAATTCAGAAACAAGACTTCCTCCCGAGTAAAATGATATATAATATGTATAACATCGGACCATTAGGGGGAGCTCTAGGGGGGGGAAATATTTTTTTTCTTACATAACCTATAATTTTTTTTATATATTCAGAAATATTCAGAAACTAGAATTTCTTCTGAGTAAAATGATATATAATATGTATACCATCGGACCATTAGGGGGCTCTAGGGAGGGAGGGCAATATATTCTTTTCTTGAATAGTGGGTGGGCAAAGTTGTGCGCTCGGCTTAGTCCGACCCTTTATTTTTTAATAGGGCCTTGCCCGTCCGATTTCATTTGCATGCCCGTCCTCCTAATCAGTTTATTAAAGTGAAATTTAGACTTGCTACCCGCCCATAATTTTTTCCTGGTCTTCAAAACCCACAGGCCGGGCAGGGGGAATATTCAATTATTTTAAACTTGATTCAGTGTATTTTCATTTGGGCAGAAATCATATGGGCTTTAAAATTAAGGGGAAAACTACTGATCACGTCCCGAGACGCCGCCCGCCAGGGCCAAGTTGGGAATGGCGCGGCGAAGCCGCGCCTTCCCAACTTGTATATTAATAAAAGTAAATAAATTTCTTTTAAAAGAGTTTATTTTATGAATAAAATATGTTATACTTGCATTAAAAAAAACCCTTTTTACCTTTTTTTATTTATCTAGATCCACTCTTAATAAATAAAACCTCCGTCCATATATAATATTTATTTAAATTAATTAGTTGCCAGTATAATTTAAATAAATTTTATCCCTCAAGCAAGGGCTTTATTTTTTGCTCTGTAGACAGGGGTAAAATGAATATTTATTTAATATAATATTCTTCTGTCTGCTCCTTATTATCCCGCGTTGCGGGGTCGGCGGTTACTATAATATTGTATGATATATTTTGCAATTTTATTCATTTGAGTTGTTTTCGTGTTTAAGAAATAAAATAAAAGTTCATTATTTCATAATTTGCAAATGATGTTGTATACAATTTTACGGTACAAAGTAGTAGATTCATTTGGTACATCGCTATTCTTATATTTCTTATTAATTAGGTAAATTAGGTAAATTATCGAAATAAAATGCAGTGGGTGTTGAGAAAATTTCATTAAAGGATTAAACTGAGTTTGTTAAAAAAAAAATTAGGCTTCATATTACACCAAGAAATTAATCATTTTGTCCTATTTATGAATTATTCTTAACTAAAAAGAAAATTCTACTCACAAAATATGGTGAATTCTGCAATGAGCTGCGGAATACTGCAACCACCCAGCGTTGAGAGACCAATTTGCAGCAGATGACTATCTGCAAAACAAGAGGGAAGAAATTAAAATCAATAACCTTCAAAGGCCTATACAAAAAAAAAAAAATCTTGAATTTTGCTTTCAATAAAAAAAACACTCAAAAGTATCCGGTTGTTGGTTGGGAATACTTCAGTGAGTTTTTCTTTCTTTTTCAGTAATTTATTCCAAGGGAAGTGGTAATTTAATTAAAAAATGAATTTTTTAAAAAATTTAGGGGTTATTGATTTACAGAAAATTATTTCTTACTCATTGAATTCAAATGTACCGTACTGTTGGAAACTATATATATATCGACACAAAAAATCTGCCGCCCTCGAGTTTGGCGTAGTAGGTAGCGCGCCTACCTCCTATACCAAACGTCGCGGGTTCGGACCCAGGCAGTCCGATGATTTTATTTAAGCCATTTGGATACCAGATGGCTTAAATAGAAATGCCTGACCCCACAATAGATATATTCTCTACAACGGTTATCGTCAAAGTCTTATATGGCCTAAGTTGCCGAAAAGACTGTATGAATGTGTGTGTGAATGTGAGTGTGAATGAGAAAAAAAGTGTGAATGTTTTTTTCTAAAAAAAAAAAAAAAAAAAAAAAAAATCTGCCGTGACAAGCACAATAATACAACTTTCGATCACCGAAGAAGGTAATAGAAAGTTGTGTGCTGGGCGACCAGTTATTTTTTTAAAATAAAATATTTTTCTTTTATCCCTATGTATCATATATTAGTATTATGAAATGAAATATAATTTTTTAGTCTCTTTGGGAGTTGTGCATACCAGGAACATCAATATCTTTTGTCCGTTTGAACAATAATTAAATAATCCCTCGTCCCCCAGAGATAACATCCCTCAATAACTCTAATGGTGGCTCACATATGAAATGCTATTTTTTTTTATTAAGCTTCACCCGTAACAGGTTGTCTATTTTAATATCTCAATTCAAAAGCCATTTCGTCGGCTAATATCATATAAAAAAATTTATTTGCTTTTTATAAGTGCAAAATAAAATTTCATAAATTTAAAAAATTTAAGTACTTATAAATTCTCAATAATTCATGTATTTAAAAAATTAAAAGAAATATTTATTCTAGTTCTTGGTTGACCGAGCTGGAGCTCGGACTTTTTTTTTAATTGGAAAAACTAAATAAGTTGTACATCAGTAAAATACTAGTCCTCGAAGTTTCCAAAAAACGAGATTAAACAGGACTTATTTTGTATATCGTAAATAGTATATATTTAAAAAGTAAAAATTGAACAAAAAATCGTTAAAAAGAATTTCGAGAAAATTGGAAAAACTAAAAAAGTAGTCTACATCAGTAAAGTACTAGTACCCGAGATTTTAAAAAGATGAGATCAAACGGAATTGGTTTTGTATCTCAGAAATAGTAATTATTTTAAAGAAATCATTAAAGAAAATTTCGAGAAAATTGGAAAAATCTAAAAAAAGTAGGCCTATATCAGTAAAGTACTAGTACCCGAATTTTCCCAAAAACGAGACCTAGCTCAATTTCATAGTGGTACCGGAAATAGTATATATGTATAATATATATTTAAAATTTGAAAAAAATCGTTAAAGCCGTTTTCGAGAACTGCAAACGTATATTGCACGTTTACCCTGGGGGAGTTACATCAGGGAGTAAAATTTTTGGATTTAATTTAAAATTATTATACCATCAAGAAGAGAGGTAGGTTAGTATTGATAGACAATTTTTCTAATTGATGGTTTGAGTAAATATTATATTTCTGTCCGAAGTTCGCATGATTATAATTATATAGTAGATCTATATATTAGACCTAATTACTATTTATAAATATTATTTTTACTTTTTATTTTTACTTTCTCTTACCTATGTATATATGTAATATATATATAGAGAGAAAGTATTGGTTTCATGTCAAAAATTCGATGTCGAGATTTTGATGGATATATACGTTTTGAGGTCCCCTGAATCCAAAAAAGTGATTTTCGCGACATGGTCTGTCTGTGTGTGTGTCTGTGTGTCTGTGTGTGTGTGTCTGTGTGTGTGTGTGTGTTCAATTTTAAGCATGAAGGAATTGAGCTACGAGGTTGAAATTTTATATTTAAGTTAAACACCCCCCGGGACCGGAAAAATAAGCTTTTAATCAAAATCGGCCAAAGAGTACTAGTACTTTACTGATGTACTTTTTCAGTTTTTTTCGATTTTCTCAAAATTCGCTCTAACGATTTTGATTAAAATTCAAAAATCAATTATTTTTTAGATGCTCTTTCAAATGTATATTCTCGTTTTGCTCTCAAAATTGTTTGAAGCACACTTTACTCTTGTGCTTCATAGAGAAGATAGGAGAAATGGTTGCCATGGTAACAAAATATAAATATTTTCCCATGTTTATAAATTTGACATCTTTAATTCTAATATATTGGCGGAAACTAAATATATGTCGACACAAAAAATCTGGTGTGACAAGCACAGAACACAACTTTCGATTACCGAAGGTAAGAGAAAGTTGTGTGCTGTGCGACAGTCACACCAGATTTTTATATATCTTATTACTATTAAATTAATATTTAAAAATAAAATAATAATTCCTGTTTGAAGCTTAACAACAAACTCATCGATCCAAAACTCTTTCCATTCGGTAAATAATAAATAAAATAAAAATAATTTATTTACTAATTACACCGCTTCGTCTCTCTAAACTTCCCTTTGTTTTTTTTTTCCAAAAAAAAAAAACATCCTGAATGGTGGGGAGGGAATTTTGCCTGGATTTTCGCTATTCCCCTCTCCTCCGAATACCCATATAAGGGTTAAAAACTATTTCAAAATTCTAATTGTAAGCTACTCAGATAGTTTTAGACAGACGGTCACTCTACTATTGAATGTCCAGTGACGGCGATACGGGGGGAGGGTAGAGGGCAAGACCCCCCTACAATGGCATCTGCCCCCCAATCTTGTTTTCCTGTTAATATAGCCTATATGTATATTGTCCCCCCCCCCGTCGGCAAGTTTGCCTTACTCCTGTCCCCCCCCCCCCATTGAGAAAAAGCTGGCGCTCTCAGTGTGTCTCTCTGTCCCATATAATAAGGCGACACAATGCTCATTAAAATGTATATTCTTAATTTGCCATTGAAATCTTATGAAGACCACTTTACTCTTAAATATTTTCTCATACTTATATATTTTACATATTGAAATTCGAATGTATCTTAAGCCAGGGTCACTTGGGGCGATTAGTCGCTGCTTATTTCTAGCTGCGATTGGTTGATGCTTTGTAGTAGTTAGAGATTAGCCTGTCACACGAAGCTATTGTTAACTGGCGAGTAAATAATAATATTTACAAATTGTAAAATAAATATCGCTAGCAAACAACAAATTCAATGCCGAAAAATTAATTAATTAATACTAACTAATATTTATCATATATTATAATATTAATATTAATCAGAGAAAGTTGTGTGCTGTGCGACCAGTCACACCAGATTTTTTTTTAATAGACATTTTGGTAAATGAATTAAATAATTAAAGTGATTTAATTGGCCGACCACATGAACACTGAGCGACACCAGAGCACTCTGGTGGCAGTGTTGCTACAAGGAGGAGAACGACAATGAAAGATGGCCGAATGATATAAATGTAAAGAGAGAGAGAGAGAGTAAATGAAAGGCAATCGAATTGATTTAGGACTTGTCTATCTGTTTTCGACAATTGTATAGTTTATCAAATGTTATTATTTCATATTTACATTTGTTTGTTGTTTATGTTAGATAATTCTTATTTAAATACCTGGAGATAAAGGATGATTTGATTGTTCATGGGAAGAAAGATGCAAAGAGAGGCAGGACCAGGTGATGATGTTATTTGTGCTTCGGGACGACAATGGACGGGAATGGATTGCCAATTCACACACTAAGAAAAGAGTTTTTTAATTTAATAATCAATTAAAATGGAAATAGTAGGCAAATAAAAACACTTGATGGTTAACACACACAAAAAACAAAACACTAATTAATAGTCACTGGCATGACGCCTACTAAGCCGGGTGGTGGCGTTTCGGTGCTTGCGAGAGGCGAGCACGGAGGGAGGGGAAATTGAGGGAGGGACGTTTTGACTTCCCTTTCCCCAAAGCATCTAAGAGCCAGCCAGCGGAGGCCAACCCGCGGCCCGCTTGAACATTTTTCGGCATCTATGGCCATTTAGACACCGTCCCTATTTATTTAAATTGATTGATAGCCAACTCAATTTAAATAAATTGTACAAATCGGTTCTCATGTAAACTGAATTATTAATACAAGAGGTGTTAATAGCAATTTCACAACTCACTTTTCGGTATATAACAGTAGCGTAGCCAGGATTTCTGCTTGGGGGGGGGGGGGGCCCAAAAGTTTTTGAACCCCCCCCCCCCTTCTCCAAGAAACTTCAAGTGGAGAAATTTTTTTTAGATAATATAATAATTATAAATAAAAACAAATAAAAAAAATTTTTTTTTTTCTCGAAATAAAAAATAATTTTAATACAAAATTCGTAAATATTAGAGATTTTTTCAATTATTTATAAGTTTTTTGTTAGTTTTTAGAATTTATGAGAGTTAATAAAATTATTATTTAAAAAAAAAAATCATTAGGGAAAACATTAGGTATTTTTTTGTTTTGGAGAAGGCTTTGGGGGGCCCGGCCCCCCTGGGCCCCCCTGAATACGCCACTGGTATATA
The DNA here is from genome assembly GCA_023213315.1 of Euborellia annulipes. Lineage (NCBI taxonomy): Eukaryota > Metazoa > Arthropoda > Insecta > Dermaptera > Anisolabididae > Euborellia > Euborellia annulipes. The sequence continues at coordinate 3,996 of JAKCPI010011689.1, read as the reverse complement.
ACAAAGCATATGTTATTATATTATAAAATAATAAATTTTATTATAAATAAATAAATAAATAAATGTGGAACCGTAATGGGAATTATTTCATTCAAACTTTCAATTTTATTTTATTTTTTTTTTTAATGTAAGTCTATAGAGATTATTCTCAATCGAAGAATGTCACATTAGATAATTTTTTTTTTTTTTTTTTTATAGTTAAAAAATATAGCGTTCTTGTCAAAAATCCGATATCAAGATTTGAAGGTATCTAATTCCAAAAAGGTTGGTCCACCAAAATGGTGTGTGTTCAAAAATCCTAAGGGAGAATAAAGGTACGAGATTTTTTATCTTTAAGTATGTATGCTCTGGGGCGAAAAACTAAGTTTTTGAATAAAATTGACCAAATTTGGTCTTAAAGAGAAGTCTACTGGTAGTAGCTACTTTACCGATGGACTTTTTCATTGAACTTTTCAAAATTCTTACTATTTTGATTAAAATTCAAAAATGATTTATTTAGAGGTTTCTCTTATCTCTATATATGTTAATATAAAGAGAGAGAAAGTATTGGATTCATGCCAAAATTCGATGTCGAGATTTTGATGGATATACACGTTTTGAGCTCCCCTGAGTCCAAAAAAGTGGTTTTCGCAACATGGTCTGTCTCTCTGAGTGTCTGTGTTCAATTTAAAGCATGAAGGAATTGAGCTAGGAGGTTGAAATTTTATATTTAAGTTAGGCACCTCCGTAGGGGGTGAAAATAAGATTTTAATCAAAATCGACCAAAGAGTAGTAGTACTTTTTTAGTTTTTTCGATTTTCTCAAAATATAAATATTTTCCCGTGTTTATAAAATTTATCACAGGACACTAACTTTCGATTACCGAAGGTAAGAGACTGTGCGACAGTCAGGGGGGCCTCCTAGCCCCACCCCTGTAAACGCCCGGGAGGAAAAAAAGGTTCCGGGGAGCTCAGCTAAAATACGTTACTCCCACTGTGACGATTTTTTATATTTTTAAAATAAACATGCATTACATGTGTACCAGGTTACAACCTTAGCACGCATGTGGCTTTCAATGAAATTTGAAGGGCCTATATCAAATTTTAATGGAGTATTTGTAATACGTCAAAGTTCACAATAATCTCTCCCTTAATAAAGCAGTTGATATAATATATAATTCAAACAAATTGCATAATGCTTTTATCGATGACATCTGATCGAAAAGTATATTTATTAAAATTTCAACTCATATTTCATTATTTATACACAAAGAAAACATACATTAATAATTTCCTATTTGTTTGCCTGTATAGACTCCACCATTGTATTTTTGAACGTTTGCCGCAAGATAGGTAGCCCAAATGAATTACCACTACACTCTGAGTCCCTGTAGGTCTACATGAATATAAATGGGTCATTTATGAGAGCTCATAAACTATTCCTTAAATACATTAGATTCGATGTGAAATATTTTCGATTAGAAATTATTAGTTTTGGTCTATCAATAAATTCGAGATATTTTATTTGATAAAATTCGAGATATTTCAGTGAAATATAAAGATACAACTATTAAAGAAAATTAAATAATGGCCCCGGACTTGGTGTAGTAGGTTGAGTGCCTACCTCCTATGCCAAACGTCACGGGTTCGGACCCCAGGCAGTCCGATGATTTTATTTAAGCCATTTGGACACCAAATGGCTTACATATATAACGGTTATCGTAAAAGCCTTATATGGCCTAAGTTGCCCAAAAGACTTTGTGAATGAGTGTGTGAGTGTGAGTGTGAATGAGAAAAAAGTGTGAATTTTTTGTATTAAAAAAAAATAAATAAATAAATAAACCAATGTTGACAATCACTTTAAGTTCTCCTATCTAGTTTTTTCTTTTATTTAAACTGAGAGTGCATAAGTCTAAGGGGTTCATATTATTTACATTTCTATCTGCCCATTACATAAAGACAAAACGCTAACAGACATAATTCATGACCATGTAAAAATCTCAAATTAAATAAATTTGTCCACAATATCTCCATTAATCTATTGACTAGAAAGAAAAAAAAACATGTGAAATATTGATTAAATATTTCAAAATAATTTCATAATAATAGATGATATGAATCTATATTTTGTCAATTACAGTTAATTCAATGATAGGGGAAAATATAGTATATACTTGAAGAGGAGAATAATCGTTATTCCCCATCAAGTTGGTTTTATTTTTTTTTTTACTTTTTTAAAGTTCGAAATACTAAAAAAAAAAAGATTATGAAATCATATTTTTACTTTCTCTTACCTCTATATATGTAAATATATATAGAGAGAAAGTATTGGATTCATGTCGAAAATTCGATGTGGAGATTTTGATGGATATACACGTTTTGAGGTTCGCTGAATCTAAAAAAAGTGGTTTTCACAACATAGTCAGTTTGTGTGTCTGTGAACAAAATATCTCAAGAACGAAAAGAGCTAGAAAGTTGAAATTTTATATTTAGGTACCCCCTGGCCGTGATAACCCCTGAATCCAAAAAACATGGACTGTCTACGTATGGGTGTGTGTCTGTGTTTAATTTTAAGCATGAAGGAATTGAGCTATGAGGTTGAAATTGTATATTTAAGTTAGACACCTCCCTTGGAGCGTGAAAATAAGCTTTTAAACACTTTGGGCCAAAAAGTACTAGTACTTTACTGATGTACTTTTTCAGATATATTGGCGGAAACTAAATATAACTCGACACAAAAAATCACACCAGACCAAAGGTAAGAGAAAGTTGTGTGCTGTGCGACCAGTCACACCAGATCTTTTGCTAATGATATCTTATGAAACAATGTTTATTTAGGAAGAGATTTAGATATTTATAAGAAGCATAATTGATTATGTTTATAAAACAAATAGTAGAACAGACTTTAATTAAAAGGCGAGACTAAGGGGAGATTGTGTAAAAATAAATTTTGATTAATTTGTTATAGAAGGCTATTTTTAATCTTAAGATTTTCTGTGACGAATCTCAAGTAAACAGATAAATATTAAATATCTTGTTTATTATCACAATATTAAATCAATTATGATAACTTTTAAGATTAAGACCAAATATCATTTCAAGTATTTTTTTGATATAAATAATACATTATATTATATGAGGGATTTTACGTGTGATTTATATAGGAGTATGAAATTTCAAATTTCTGATTAAGCCCCACCTACAATTATACAGCTATAATAAATGAATAATATATGAATATTAATGCAAACAAGGTTTTATCCTTTTTTCATTTCACTCAAGTATTCATTATTTCTCATCGATTTTTTTTAATTTTCTAATAATAAATTCGATAACTTGTAATAACTCCTACCATTTCGATTAGTGATAAGTGTTCTTAATCAATGCAATGGATTTAGATCTGAAAAATCACTATTAATAATTTATTTAATTCACAAACTAATTAAGTTAAATTTTGTTTAGTAAATCTCAAGAATTTATGAGTGGATATTGATTGTGAGGTGTAAAAAATTTTGCACTTTATGCATGTATCTTTTTTTACTCAATTAGAATTAAGAAGATTACTAATCAATTAGTGAAGCTTGGCTTTATTGATTTGTTTGTTTGTTTTTTTCAACCTAATTGAAAAGAAACTTAAATCACCTGTCAATACAAAAACGAAAGATCAACAAAAAAAACTAATCAAACAACCTTCGTTTAAAACTCAAAATTTGTGAAAGAATAAACAACTAATCCATCATAACATTGACGTGTATCCATTTATTATATTAAAGGCTCTTTGTAACAGAAATTTAGATGTTACATAGGCCTACCTTTGTTTATTTGCAAAATTACTAAAATGAAATAAAATAAATCTGAGAGACACAACTTATTACAGGTCGATTTTTTAAAAAATATTTTACATTAAAAGGGAATTGTATATTTTAATTAAATACCTGCTAGAGAAAACAACATAGGCGTAGCCACGGGGGAGGTTTTGGGGTTAAAACCCCCCTCCCCCCCTTGGGACCCAAGCCAT
>JAKCPI010011688.1:0-18935 GCA_023213315.1 Euborellia annulipes | reverse complement strand
TATATTTATTTACAAACATTCGTATTTTCGGCGCAAGTCTAGAATACGGCTAGTGATTTTTTTACTATGTTAGTAAACTTTTTAGGGTTTCTTTACATTTTAATCTTAAAAATGCTGTACAGTTATTTGTTTTAATTTTTTTTTTTTGAATTGAACTTTAACGGAACCGAACCCGGCAATGTCGGGACCCCTACAAGTTGTTTTTAGATTATAAATACAATTGATCAGGAAAAAAAAACACGGAAAAGTAAGTTAAAATACCTTTTTTATAGGTTAAGGTGCGCGTCTCGGGGTGCTAATTTTGGGAGATTGCGGCCACAATTTTGAAGCTATCGACCTCAATTTTTTTTTAAATAAAAGCTATTTAAAATATCTACAACTTATAGAAGCCCTTTTTTTGATTTTCGTAAAAAATAAATTTTTTTTTTAGATTAATCGCATTAAAGAAAAGATATTTTTAAAAAGGAGCTCTATATCTTATAGATAATTAAATTAGTAATCATTGTGTTAAAAAATAATTAATTTTTTGCCTTTAATTAATTTGCTGGAACCTTTCAAATGAAATGGAAAAAATCCCTGTATTCCTATGGGAAAAACTAACGCCATCTCTTGCCGCCTCGAGTAACTCGGTAGTCAATCGTCTTCTAACGGTTTTTCGAGACGCGCAGCTTAAAGTGATCTTAATATTTTTTCTATATTTTCGGTATTTTGCCCAAATTGGCTTTCCGCGCTAATAAAGAGAAGAGATAAAGAAAGAAGTTTATTAACATAGTAAAAAATCAGTAGCCGTATTTTCCTTTACGGGAAGGTTTCGCAACTCTTTCTCATGGATTAAAAATTAATAGCATCTGAGTAATATGATTTTTAATTCAGACATTTATCTATTAATTTGTGGCTTTCATTTGCATTAAAAAATAAATTCATTCTTTGTTTTAATGTGGCCTCGTAGGGGGTGGCGGTGAATAGATTTAAATTTAAATCAATAGTAGATCGAAGGGTATTTTGTAATTTGCTTACTCTTTTTGTTCACTCTTAGATATTCTTTGAAATCGATCTCTTTGATTAATTATTCTCTTTTTTCAAAGAGATTGCTTAAGAAAATAAAGCAAACTTTGCATTTCTTTTGTTTTCAGTATTTATAAATAATAAACTGGAACACTTAGGTCAATACTTTTTCTATAAGAGATTACACAATCAATGAGTAAGGAAATAATATAAAAAAAAAAAATTAAAAACAACGCTTTTATAAATGTAGGCCTACTAAAAAGAGAAAAATAATTATGTATAATTTCTTTAAAATTATATTAAAAATTAATATAGGTTACTAAAACTAAAAGCGTTGGGCGCGAGATTTGCAAATTTTAATTGTATAAATAGGCCTATTATATGTTTTATGAATACATTTTCATACCATAGACTTGGCGGGTAGTTAGGCAAAACAGTTTGAAAGTGACTCAAATGTTCTAGTTAGATTATATTTATGTTTTTTTTTTGATTCATGTATCGGTGAATTAAGGTTAGTTGATCCTCTGCAATGCAAATTGCAAGAGATTGTTAATTTGCGCGCCCAACGCTTTTAGTTTTAGTAACATATATTAATTTTTAATATAATTTTCAAGAAATTATACATAATTATTTTTCTCTTTTTAGTACATTTATAAAAGCGTTGTTTTTAAATTTTTTTTTTATATTATTTTATTTAACTCTTTTTAGTTTTTGTAATAAAATATTAATACGTATGAGTTACATACATATACACGATACAATAAGACAATTTGTATTTTAAAAGAAGAGAAATTTTTGATTATAAATTTCACCCTCTTTTTTTTTGATCGGCCGCCATTTTGAAATTAATTGACCTACAAAGATGAGACATATTAAATATTGCATTGTCACGCGACTTACATATGTGTATAAAATTTCGAAGCTCTAGATTAACTAGAAATGGTCGTAATTTCGATTTGCAGATTTGTCGGAAAAACAGGAAAGCAAGTTAATAAAAGCGTTGTAAAAAAGAGTCCATCAATGGGACTTGAATATTATTTAATAAATTTTGCTGTTTCTTTTGGAACAAAATTACCGGGAGAGATATCCCACCTCCGCCACCCTGGCCTCTCTTGTGGAGATTACTTTTTCACCTTCACAAGTAGTATAGAGGGGGGCGCCAGAGCTTTCTAAAAAAGTTAATTTATGCAAAGCAAAGGCGGGGGCAAATATATAGCGAGTTCATGGGCGTAATGGTGCTGCTGTGAACTGTAGCAAGTTGAACTATGAAACGGACAACTTTTTGTTCTCCGTGTGAAGGTGTGTAGGTTTTTGTTATAATATAATATCTTTTTTTTATATTTTTAATTTTTATTTTGTGAGCAGATAGATCACTCTCCCTGATTACATCTACATCCCGTTTTTGGGAGATCTTCAAAAAGTTGAGTAAAATTTTGCTTGAAAAATAGTCTTTCGGCAACCCAGACGTTGGAAATGTTGCAGAAGGCCTTGGGTGTGAATACGACGTCGAAGGCCGACCAGAACGTTCATCGTCATCAACGCGTTCTCTCCCTTTTTTGAACAATTTATACCAATCAAAAACGCTGGCTCGGGACATGGTATTCACACTAAAGGCCCTCTGCAACATTTCCAACGTCTGCCGAAAGACTATTTTTCAAGCAAAATTTTATGCAACTTCTTTGCTGAATTTTTTCACTCATGCCGAATGAAATTTTTCGAGTCTTATAAAAACAAACGTAACACAAATACCAGTGACGCTTTGGTCTCAAAATTTTTATTTTTTTTTTTTTCTTAGGTTGGTAGGACCCTAACTGACATTCCTGTCAAATTTTGAGACCACAGCGTCACTGGTATTTGTGTTACGCTTGTTTTTGTAAGACACGAAAATTTCATTCGGCATGAGTGAAAAAATTCAGCAAAGAAGTCGCAACGATCCCAAGGACATCGTCAGGGAGAGATCGTATTTGTTGATTTTTAAATATAAATTTTAAATATAGAATTATAGAGAATAGGTTATTTTGGAGTAATTTAACTTTGAAAATATTAATAAAAAAGAATTAATCCTTTTTTTCCCCTTCACCTTTTGAAAGAAGATTATTTGGTCGATGAACAGACAGAAATACATCATTCGACGGCGGGCTGTGGGGCCTACAGTATTACCACATCTCTCGGTTATTGACTGAGAGAACCCGTCAACACCACCTATTTTCTCTTCGAGCCGAGAGACGATCACCACTTAATGCCGAGGACCGAAACGTCCGCCTTCACAGCGGTTCGGACGAAGGTCGGGCAGATGCGACCGAAACGTCAAAATTCCACACCCAAGACAACAATCAACCTTCAAATATTATATTTTTATCTTCTTTTTTTTTATATTTTTAATTTTTATTTTGTGAGCAGATCCACTCTCCCTGATTACATCCACATCCCGTTTTTGGGAGATCTTCAAAAACGTTGCGTAAAATTTTGCTTGAAAAATAGTCTTTCGGCAACCCAGACGTTGGAAATGTTGCAGAAGGCCTTGGGTGTGAATGCCATGTCCCGTGCCAGTGGTATAAATTGTTCAAAGAAGTCTCCACGATGAAGCTTGGTGATTTTGAAAGGAAAATGGATGCTCTTTCCAATGGCAATCAAACGAACTTGATTGGAGAAAACGTCTTTTTGCCATTTGGTTTTGAAAATTTCTCGATAATACTTACAATACTAGTATATCAATAATTTAAAATCATAGGCGTAGCCAGAAATTTTGATGGGGGGTTTAGGATTATTTCTCCCCCCCCCCCCTAATGGGACACTATAATGGAATATATGACTAGTCACTTACCCCACCTTCGCTTCGCCCCCCCCCTCGAGGTGGCTCGGGCCCGCCCTTTCTTAATTAAGTCCTGCAATTTTTCAATCAACTCGTATCTGGAAATAAAAAATGCAACTCTTAATTTTATGTATATGGGCCTAAAATACGAAGGTGTCCGTCTAAATGTCACTCTTGACCAGAGGCCCATCTCAGATCTCTTTAAGAAAAAAAATAAAAAATAATTTATATAATAATTTTTATTATTTTTCATTTGCGAGATTTAATCAATTTTAAGCGGCTTTAATTTTTTATAAAGCATAACAAAAATCAATTCTTTTCAATGGGAAAATTCTGAATTTTCTCGAATTTTTTGCGTTTTATTTATTTTATTTATTTTATTATTATATTTTACTTTCTCTTACTCTATATATGAAATATATAGAGAGAAAAACTATTTTGTATTATAGAGCTTAAATATCTAGTCATGGCTTGGGTCCAATGGGGGGGGGTTTGAACCCCCAAATCCCCCCCCCCCCCCCCGTGGCTACGCCTATGTTTAAAATTGTTTATATATTTTATTGGGGCTGAATAAAGCATCTATTGCATTTTAAATTAATTTCTTAATTAAGTAAATAGACAAAATCCTCTGTCTCATTAGTTGCATTATATAATAATAAAAATACACATCTGTTCATTAGCGATAATTTTATATTAGAGAGATTTTATGTTGGCCCATATGTTATTTAGCTGATGGATGACAGGAAGTTTTAGGTAACGATTAGCCTTCTGGGTAGTCAGAGGTGGGGTGAGAGGCCACGGGAATCGAACCACGTGCTCTCTGCCTCTAATTACAGGTGAAAAACCTCCAACTACGACGTTTTGATAGCGGGGTTAGAATATGGATGGATGAATCCCTTAAATCCACCCTCCCCTCCCCTCCTCCCCCCACCCCTCTCTCAACGCACTCGCACCAAATTTTCGTTTGTATATTAATTTCTAAAGCAGCAGCCTCAAATGCCAGGTTACCATGTTCACATTCCACATTTTCTATTAAGGGGTTCAGGAGCGACATCTAAACGTCCTTTAAAAAAAACTAGACTATTATAAGGAATTTTTCAATGCGGTTTTTTTTAAATGAATTAAATTCATAAGAGATTATTGGGACATCGAGCTATAATTTTTTTAATGACTTATTAAAAAATTATCGTAATTAATTTTTTTGTTATCAAGCAAATACAAAAAAACAATCTGTCCCAATAATCTTTTTTAAATTTAAAAATGAATTTATTGTTATTATTAATCACATATTAATTGAGAAATTTTTAAAATAAGCTTAGATGATTTATTTAAAAATTAAATGTCAAATTAGTTCAGCATTCTTGCAATAGATGGCAGGCTAGTCTAACAGCCGATCCCCTATTAGCCTATATTTATATATTTTTATGCTTTTATAAAAGATACATAATATATAATAACATTTATAAAGTATTTATTGTTAAAAGATGAATGAAAATCAACCAAATGCATTAAATATTATTAGCTACCATTCTGACATCTCTTGGCAAATTTTTGAATTACTTTATTTTTTGGGCATACTTTTAATGACAGACAACGCCATCTTAATTTTTCCTTAGAGAGATAAAAAGCGAGCGATATGCTCTGCCCTTGGCTTGTTGTTATCGTGCTGTCTTATAAAACATATTTTAAAATCAAATGATGAATAAATAAGTGTCAACGAGGCCGACAAGTTTCGCCACCTGTTAATATTTTTTTTCTTTCTAGGAGGGGATGAGAGAGAGGTGAATAAATTCATTTGATATCAATTAGATGGCAGATATTAGGCCTATATTGCGAGGGGTCGATTCGAGACGGACCTCTATTTAACGAATAAAGATGATTCATGAATAGATGAATTATAGTTATGGTATGAAAAAACACCTGCATTTAAAAAAGACCTACAATTACAAAAGGAATAGATTGAACTCACTTTTGGTGCTTAAGGGGGCTCGGGAGCGAAGTGGTTACGCATGTTTTTCCCGATAAGAGGGCGTAGTGTGTCATAAAAAGTATGCCCAAATATCAAGTAATTTAAACATTTGCCAAGAGATGTCAAAATGGTAGCTAATAATATTTAATGCATTTGGTTGATTTTCATTGATCTTTTATCAATAAATGTTATTAAATATTATGTATCTTTTATAAAAGCATAAAAATATATAAATATAGGCTAATAGGGGATCGGCTTTTAGAGTAGCCTGCCATCTATCGCAAGAATGCTGAACTAATTTGACAGTTGATTTTTAAATAAATCATCTAAGCTTATTTTAAAAATTTCTTAATTAATATATGATTAATAATAACAATAAACTCATTTTTAAATTTAAAACAAATTAAAGATTATTGGGACAGATTGTTTTTTTGTATTTGCTTGATAACAAAAAAATTAATTACGATAATTTTTTAATAAGTCATTAAAAAAATTATAGCTCGATGTCCCAATAATCTCTTATGAATTTAATTCATTAAAAAAAAAAACCGAATTGAAAAATTTCTTATAATAGTCTAGTTTTTTTTTAAGTCGTCGCTCCTGAACGCTGCAGCGGGGTGTCTATGAGGGCGCGGAGGCCTCACCGAAGGCGGACAGTGCGCCTAGTAGAAAAGAAACAAGACGATTTTTTTTTTCTTGTTATCTCAAAGTTTTAAAAAGCAAAAAAAAAAAAAGAAGGAATCTTCGTGAGAAAATGATTACTTATAAAAAGGATCATCATGCAAATAATAACAAGAAATAAAAGTGAAATAGGATGAAAAATTAATTTTATAATAATAATAAATAAAAGTGAGGGAGAGAGAGAGAGATGAATTGCATGTAAAAGGATTAAACAATCTAACGAAATAAATATATATATATATTTATAAAAACCCTATCTCGTTACAGGATCGTTATTATCTGTAGCGTTTAAGTTGAAATTGAGTTTATGCACGCAACTAGGAAAATAAATTGGACGCGCAAGTTTAGTATTATTATTATTATTATTATTTTTTTTTTTTGAATTAATTATTTTGTAGAATTTTATAATAAAATTATTTAAACTGAAGAGAAGTTGCTGTTGATGTTATGGACGAGAAGAGAGCAAGTACGGAATAAAGAGAGCCAAAGGAGACGTTTCGGACAAAATTTTATTCGTCCTTGCTACAAAAATATACAAATTTAAATAATACAACACTGATGCGAAATTCAATTACAATAAGATCTTACTAGGCTTATAAACTAATTAGGCACAAAGTTGTGATTGTTGCTGCGGCACAAACTGCCTGGGATCCGAACCCGCGACGTTTGGTAGAGAAAGGTAGGCACACTACCAGCTACACCAAGCCCGAAATAATAATATTGAGGTAACTGCTACTGCCTGAGGACTATTGGGATGAGATCCAATATCCAATCCAGTGCCTGCTCGAGGATAATGTTAACAAATCATTTAATATTAAAATAAAACACTGACAAAAGGTGCCGGTCAGTTAAATGCTCGAAAACTAGCAGTTAAATCTATAACAGAGGTTTCACGTCGCCTTTATCGTAAACATACTTTCTAGCACGCCAAATCATCAGGTAGCTGTATGTTACCTTTAACTGTCTGATATCTGGCGTTCTAGCACCCGGGCGTTAGTCGCTGAATGAATTGTTTCAAGGTGCCAAGCACCTTCCTGAGCCATATAAATATTAAATTGATCTAATTCGTAATTTCTGAGATAATTTGGTCAATAACAGCACATAGTGGGGGTAACGTTATGTAATGTATTTATTGTAAAATACACAGGAAATAATAAAACAAATATCAAGAAAAGAAAACAACATTTAATGTTAATGGAAATCAAAATATACATTCATTAATAATATATAAACAAATTAGGAAACTATTGTTTTTGGGGTTTATTACGTCATAATAGTTTTAATTTATTTAAATTTGAAATATATCAAGTCCACGGGGCTTGGTGTAGAGGTTAGCGTGCTAACCTCGTATACCAAACGTCGCGGGTTCGGACCCCAGGCAGTCCGATGATTTTATTTAAGCCAATTGGATACCAAATGGCTTCAATAAAAATGCCTGGACCCCAATATATATAAATTCAATCAATAACGGTTATCGTAAATGTCTTCAATGGCCTAAGCTGCCGAAAAGACAGTGTGATGGTGATGAGAAAAAAGTGTGAATGTTTAAAAAAAAAATATATCAGGATACCGCTGTGATTTACGGATGGAATTATATTCGTACAACCTTGTAAAAGATGTTCAACAAAATATCATGGCTCTAGCCCTGAGATATTTTGGTACAGAGACAGATTAAAGTGTTTTTTTGTAGCGTTTAATTGTGCAGTTTGTCACACCATATTTTTAGATATAATCACAATTTCTTCTCTTTTTTTTCCCTGTGATTATTTAAAGGGATCAAATTTTCATTTAAAAATGTATGCAGGTTATTTGATTTTTTTTTTTTCTCCCTCCTTCTTTCCCCCAACTATTCGTGATGATGTTGTTGTTGTTGTTGTTGTATTTGTTGCCGGGGTTGCGTTGTGTTGCGTCGTCATTAGGTAGAATTGTGTGTGTGTGTGCGTCCTTAGAGTGAGAGTAAAAAAAAAAAAAAAAGAAATTTTGATAGCAGCTGAAAACGTTCGATATTTTCCCACGACTTATGACGTGCCCACTCCGCCCACACCTGACATGCACCCCCACCCCCACCCCTCCTTGGCCATCCTACCCCCCCCCCCACCTCCATACCCAAATTAAACAAATTAATTGAAATATTATATCGAATTTCAAAAATTCTATTCAAGGGGCAAATCCTTTAAACGATTTATTTAATACTACCCCCACCCTTCTTCCTTCATCCATTAACGTTATATTTCTCTATACCGTCAGCATATAATTATTTTTAATTCTAAGCACAGTAAAATGTGTTCTCTCAAAAATCTACCATAAAAAATAAGATAGATACAAATTGAAAAATAGAATAATTCTTGTTTGTTTAAAAAATTAAATTTCACAATTTATTGTTTCATATGAAATTAAAAATCAAGAAAACATTCAATTTTATGCAAAAACATAATTTATGTATTCTTTGGATGATTGATTTTGGTAATTATGGTAATATCCATTGCTAACTTCACTATTGTAATTAATTAATTTTTATCCATAATAAAATTGAAAAAAAATAAAATAAAATTTACTTTATTATTAATTAATATTATTGAATTGTTGAATTATCTTGAAGAAATTTGACAAGAAGAGATTTATAATAACAAAAAAAGTGGAGATGTAGAGTGAATATATTTATATATAATCTTTTTTTTTCTCTTCACTAGGCTATTGTATAAAAGAGAAAAAAAATTTAACAATAAAAGAGATGACAAAAAATGAAGAAAACAACGAAATTTATTTAAAGACATAATTTATTTACACTCTGAACAATCTATAATTACATTCTCAGGTGTCCGCTAAGAGAGGTGAGAAGCATTAATGAATTTTATGTATAATATTTATTTAATATATTGCAATATATATAAAATTATTAAAACGGAAGTCGAATTTTATTTTATTCAGAAAAGTTATTTTTGCTTTGAGTTTTTTAACTTAAAATATTATAATACATGTATAATTAAATAAATATTTTCCATAAGATTCAATAATTGCAAAATATTAATTAATAATATAAATTGAATTTTATTTTTCCCGATTTTATCATGGATAAAGATTAACTACCATAGTGAAGTAAGCAAATGGATTTCTAATTGTTGAAAACAAATTAATTATTTAATTAGGTTATCCGAGAAGAGGCGTAAAAATTTCAAAATTATTTACTTTTCTAAGCTTAAATTATCTATAATCAAAATGAATAAATAGATTTTGGTCAATAATTTATCTATTATTATGTTAGAATAAATGAATTCCACGTCCTTGAGTTCAATAATAATGGAGTCGTCCTGAATATTATTAAGTCCATTTATTATAGATCTTCATTATAGTTATCTTAGGTTATAAAAAAAAAAAAAACTGGTGAAATATTAATGCGAAACAACCATTGCATGCATGCTTATAAAATAAAAAGTAAAAAAAAAAAAAAAAAAAAAAAAAAAAGAAGAATATTATCCCCTCTCCCAAATAGAACCCAAGTGAGCTTTAATTTGCCGCCCCCTTGGGGGACAAACGACTAACGTTAATATTAAACCAACTAATAAATCTTTAATATGTTAATGAGAAGAATTATTGTTGAAGTCTCTTCATTTAATAATAATAAAATTTTTTTTTTTTTTTATTTTAAATTTTTTTAGTAATTTCGCTTCATATTGGTTGGTATCTTTCCAGTTCCGATGACGTCATTATAGAAAAAATGATGTTTTCATTGTTGTTTGTTAATCCTTAATTAATTAATAATTTTTAATATGTTAAAATTATTAAATAATGAAACTAGTTTTTTTTTTTTTTTTTTTTTTTAAGTACTTGTCTGTGCTGGTGAACTCATTAAGGTCTACTGGAAAGTCAGAATTGTGCATTTTTTTTTCTTCAGAAACTTGTCTTGAGGAGTTTAAGCATGAAAGTAAAATAAATTGAACGTTTTTCAATACGGTTTTTTATTCTATTTTTATCCGCCTTTTTCCCCTCCATTCATTGGGAAAATATATTTGGATAGAGTTGGGATATTTTCACGTTTTTCCAACTAACGTCTCCATCTTTTTGGTGCAAAATGAGAATATATATTATATTAAAGAGGATCTAAAAAAATAATTGATATATGAATTTTATATATAGCTAAGAGAAATTAATAATTCTGTCTAATAATTAATATCAACTTTCCGCCCTATAATTAAAATAAGTTCTATAATAATAAATAAAAGAGGAGAGGATAAAAGGTGAAAAAAAATATTAGAAATCCCCCCCCCCCCCCCCCCCTCTAGATATTCCCCGAATAAGAGTTAAATATTATTAAAAGGGCGGAGAAAGGTCAACCGTAAAATTATACCGTAGAGAGAAGAGGGACATCATCAAGGGCGCTCACTTGGCAATTAAAGGGTGAATTATGCATCCAACCAATCGTTATTAATAAATTATTACAAAAAAGGAATATAAAAAAAAAAATTATATTCTTTCTTTTGTATGTATTATGTATGTCATTTATTGTATCGTATTTAAACTAAACATGTTTTAACTTTGATAAAAAAAAATCTGGTATGACTGGTCGCACAGCACACATATTCAAAATTTGATTAAAAAAAAAAAGTATCTTTGTTAATGTCAAAATAGTCTCTTTTGCTAATTATTTCTTTTAATAAAAACCCAATATTTATACATAAATATGAGCAAACCGCTACCAGTCTGTTAGCACCAATATGAAGATGTGCTAACCAGGTCTAAGGGGCATTTAAAAAAATGAATCTAATAAAATAAATAATTAAAGTATTTAATTTAATTATATAAATAAAAATAGGCAACCTAATTGTAAAACTTTCCCGCTCTTAATAGTTGTGTAGCGGGAAAGTTTTTTTTTTTTTTTTTTTTTTTTTTTTTAAAAAAACGTTTTAGGTGTCACTTGGTTGCCTATTTTTTTTTTTTTTTTTTTTTTTTTTCAAAAAATGTTGAAAAAATCTAAGTTAACAACCCAAAAACCGTTTTGTTGATGTCATGCGATTAAGCACTATATTTTATAGAGTAAGAAAAATTCCAATTCAATAAACTTATTGTTTTTTTTCATGTATAAGAGGGCTTTAAAATATTTTTTTTTTTTTTTTTTTTTTTTTGTGAGTTTATAATCAAACAAATAGAATACTCTATCCTTCAATCCAAAATTGCATCTAGTTTTTTGTCATAGATACTAATATTAAAAAAAAAATAGCCAATCGAGTCATATGTTTTAACTCCTGTAATAGAAAATAATTGTATTAGTCTTTGATCTAATTGAAATATTTATAAATTTAAAATTATGAATATTTTTAGATTATTACCTTTTTTACTTTCTCATACCCATGTATATATGAATATATATATAGAGAGAAAGTATTGGATTCATGTCAAAAATTCGATGTCGAGATTTTGATGGATATACATGTTTTGAGGTCCCCTGAATCCAAAAAAAGTGGTTTTCAAGCCACAAATGGTCTGTCTGTGTGTGTGTGTGTCTGTGGGTGTGTGGGTGTCTGGGTGTGTCTGTGTACAGATTTTTAGCATGAAGGAGTTGAGCTACGAGGTTGAAATTTTATATTTAACTTAAATACCTTCCTGACCGGATCTCAAAATAAGCTTTTTAAACAAAATCGGCCAAAGAGTACTAGTACTTTACTGATGTACTTTTTCAGTTTTTTTCGATTTTCTCAAAATTCCCTCCAAGGATTTTTTTTTAAATTCATAAATCAACTATTTTTTAGATGCTCTTTAAAATGTATATTCTCATTTTGCCATTGAAATCTTCTGAAGACCACTTTACTCTTGTTCCTCATAGGGAAGGATAGGAGCAGTGGTTGCCATGGTAACAAAATTTAAATCTTTTTCTATACTTATAAGATTAAAAATCAATTATTATTTAAATGTCCCGTTTACTGTCGGGAATTAAATTTGTGTCTTCACAAAAATCTGGTTAGGTGACAAGCATATATATCACTACTTTCGATTACTTAAGGCAAGACAAAGTTGTGTGCTGTGCGCCTGTCTCTCCAGATCCTTCTATACAGTAAGACGAATGATTCATTTCCTTTAGGAATTTTTTTTTTAATATTCACATCTTCACTCAAATTCACACAGTCCCCTTTGGCAACTTAGGCCATTTACGACTTGACGATAACCGTTATGAATATATATTTGGGGTCCAGGCATTCTTGCAATTAATAAATTTATTGTATTTATTTTTACGATGCTATAAGAGAGGGCTATAAAATGTCCAAAAAGTGAAATTTTTATTATATCGCTACGAATTTTTTGGTTCTTCTATCAGCATGTGGGGTTAACGAGGTGACGTAAAAAGCTATGAGGTTACAAGCAATGAGGTGATTAGTTGTGAGGTGATGGCGACTAAAAAAAGGTTTTTTTTTACTACGCTACGGCATTTATACTTATTTAATCACAATACAGCCTAAATAAAGTAAGCCTATATAAATAAGATTATCTATATCTATACTATATTATATAATTTCCGCTCTACCCTCCCCCCCCCTAAAAATTATTGTTTGTTTTTTTAATTCTTTTATATTTGTGAGTTTAAAATTTTGAAAAGAAATAGACCATACTTTATCCTTCAAGCAGTCAACATTTAAAATGCATCTAGTTTTAAACTAGGTCATATCGAAACTAAATATTTCTCACAAAAAAAATCTGGTACCAGACGAGTCACAAGTTTTAACTCTTCCAAGGGTAAGAGAAAATAATTGTATTTAGTCTTGGATCCAATTGAAATATTTAAAATTATGAATATTTTAAGATTATTGTCACACCAGATTTTCAAGCTAGTGTTATTGGTTTTATTTTCATTTCTTCTTTTATATTTTCACAATTTAAATTGATTCACAAAAAAAAAAATAAATAAATAAAAATTAAGTTTCAGTTACTATAGAAAAAAGTAAATGAAAATATTGCAGGAGGCGAAAATAAGATCGGGAGAGGATCTTGGGTCATGCTTTTAGAAAAGATATTATTTTATTAGCATGGCCCTTTAAACGGGCGACCCCCGGGAACAATCAGTAGTACAGACTGACAGGGTCTCAAGACGCTGTTCAAATGAGTAACAGGTAGCCAGACGGGCTCCTGTCTTTGTACTCGTCAAAGACGGGATAAGAGCCGAACGGGCTCCTATTCAAAGCACGACGCCGACGACGAGGATAGCGCTAGCGAGTAGGGCTGGACGGTCAATGGATTTTCATTACCGACCTCGATGATGAAAAAAAAAACCGGTTTTTCTCGAAAGTCGGTAAAAATTTTTTTACCGCCCCGCGGAACCAAAGGTTTGCCGCCGCTTAGACATTTTTGTTGGAACCAAAATTTTCCCCAGGCCGGAAAAATATTTTACCTTTTTTTTAGAGAGCCAATTTTTTGCCGAAACATTTTTTTTTTTGCGGGACCAAAATTTTTCCCGGCCGGAAAAATATTTTTACCTTTTTTTTTAGAGACGCCAATTTTTTGCCGCCGCGGAACATTTTTTTCTCGCCGGGCCAAAATTTTTTTTACCTCCCGAAAAAATAGGTTTTTACCGACTTTCGAAAAAAAAACCGGTTTTTATCCGAATTAGAGGTTCGTTACCGCGTTTTCGGTAAAGAATTTTTACCGGTAAACCGGTAAACCGGTTTACCGTCCAGCCCTACTAGCGAGTAAGCGGCTCGCGATCGTACCCCGTAGAGACCGGACAAAAAAGCATAAAAAAATGGAAAAAAAGTGCTTAAAAAGCATAAAAAACTTGAATAAAAAAGTTGTTAAATAAGCATAAAAGTTGAAAAAAAGCATCTCATAAGCAATTTTTACTCATACCAATGGCGTATACAAATTTTTTTTTAAAGAAACTAAATTTATTCCGCCCCGCCCTGCGAAAAATTTTGTTTTTGCGGAACCAAATTTTTTCACCCTGCGGAAAAATTTTTTTTACAGTGCTATAATTTTTTCGCACTGCGGGGCTTTTGAAAATTTTTTTTTTTTTTTGGGGGGGCGGGCCCCTCCCCCCTTATACACGTCCCTGGTGTATGCGTGTGTGAATGGGAAAAAAGTGTTTTTTAATAAAAAAAAAAAAAAAATTATAAATATTCGTAAAATAAGTTCAAATAAGCACGAAAGGGAAAAAAAGCATGAAAACTCAAAAAAAGCAAAAAAAGCATAAAAATGCAATCTCAATGCACTTAGTTTTTCCTAATTCGTATAGAAATTAAATATCTAATGGTTGCTTATAAAATTGAGCAGTACGCCATTTTGCTTAAAATCCGGTTCTATTTATTACCTTTTTTTTCAAGCTAGTGTTATTGGTTTATTTTCATTTCTTCTTTTATATTTTCACAATTTAAATTGATTCACAAAAAAAAAAATAAATAAATAAAAATTAAGTTTCCATTTACTATAGAAAAAGTAAATGAAAATATTGCAGGAGGCGAAAATAAGATCGGGAGAGGATCTTGGCTCATGCTTTTAGAAAAGATATTATTTTATTAGCATGGCCCTTTAAACGGGCGACCCCCGGGAACAATCAGTAGTACAGACTGACAGGGTCTCAAGACTGTGTTCAAATGATAACAGGTAGCCAGACGGGCTCCTGTCTTTGTACTCGTCAAAGACGGGATAAGAGCCAGACGGGCTCCTATTCAAACACGACGCCGACGACGAGGATAGCGCTAGCGAGTAAGCGGCTCGCGATCGTACCCCGTCTCCACCATCAGATCAGTGGAGCCCTCGGGTTTCTAGCCTCCAGAAATGCAATTTTTGAGTCTCCAGGCTATTTCTGGAGAAATGACATTCCCTGACTCAACCATATAGTCATCTCAAACTCAACCTTAAAGATACAAAAACATATCAAACTCCCGAATGCGTCAACAAAAGACAAAAGCACAGAACACTTGAGAACCTGGGCCTCATAAGACTCTGACCGAATCTCCTTATGAATTGTTCATGGAATAAAAAACAACGAGAATATCTTTCATTTTAGGTTTTGACTAATCCTAAATTAAAAACAAATCAAGAGATCCAAACAAAGCGAACTAGGACAAGATTAGTGGACACCTATAGATAAACACAACAACAACAACAACAACAACGAATCTTTAACACAGACTTAAAATGAAAGAAGATATTCTCGTTTCACGACAAGAAGCCGCAGGCTAAAAATCCTGTTGGCATAACTCACCCTCTTCTCCCCAAGCCAGGCAAAAAATCACCTTTGCTGCCGATGCTGCCTATGCTGCCGAAGTTCTCAAATTCTAAAAAAAAAATTAAAAATTAAAAACAGATATTAAATTTATGAATTTGTATGTTTATGTGATTATGCACAGTAGAAGCCTAAAATATTCACCTTCAGGAGGAGTTGAAGGTCATTTGACGGATTCCTTTTTCAATTCAGCTTATTCCAGTTGCAGTGGTCAAATCTGCAAAAAGGATATCTTTAAGAATCTGTCTCACTTATCAAAAGGTAACAATGGATGCCAAGATCAACATACGTACCTGTTTCTCAAGTTGATTTTTCTTTAAAGGGCCTCCACATCTCCCCTTACAGCCCTCCCTATCCTCCAAAAGTGTTCTTGGGCAAATCATGATGTTTATGGCTGATTGTAGAGTTTGATTGATGCAAGATGATTTTTAAAGATTCATTAAGATATTCAGGATCAATGATAAATTTGCCCAATTCTTATATTGCTATCAAGTTTACCAGAACGAAGCAATCGGTATTCACAGAATTCAAATATTCATTTTTATTTCTAAACAAGTTCATTGATGTTGATATTTGAATATAATTTTTCTTAATTATTTCACTTTATTAGAGGGAATAATATGGCGACATGATATAGTGAAAATTGAGCGAATATTTTCTTATTTTGTTTGTTTATTCTTTTTGATGTGTCACCTAAAAAAAAAAATAAATTTACACAATTAATATCAAGAAATTAGCGTGATTAAAAAAAAAATTAATAGGCCTACTTAAGATTTGATATTTTATTTTATTTATCAAAATTAAAATATATTTATTTATTTGAGTTGACGTTTTAGATCCGATTTATCAAGTCACTTGTTTTCTTGTTATGCTTTTCTATTTATTTTAACTTGAAATTTTCATGCCACCAGGGCATTAAGAATGATGAGAAATAATATTTCTAAATTTTTATAATGATGCCCTTGACTAAAAAAAAAGAAAATAATATTTTTCTTATATCTTTGAGTAATTATTTTTAATGGATTTAATTAAATATTTACGTACTGAAGAATTCACTTGGTTGCATTCGAAGAACGCCGAAGTGCAGCCCCCACTCCCAACCACCCATCTGAAACAAAGGAGAAAATTATAAATATTAAATAAATATTATTATTATTAAAAGTGGAATTTGAAAAAAATATTGAGAGAAGTGAAAAATGAAATATATAATAATTGGTTAGTCGTATTGTCAATGATATTTCATTAATAATCAGCTGTTTTTTTCAAATTCCTTTTATATATATTAAAAATTAGTTACCTTGAAGAAGTACTCGCAGAAACCCAAGTCTTCTGTCTTCAAAATCTAACCTACACCCAATCCCCTCTGTGGCTCAGTTGGCCACCTAACTCTTCAGTGGAGAGCCTCTTCTTTCTTGAGACGATCGCGAAACACGAACACTCCCGATAGACAGGTAAGTCTATATTTCAAAAAAGTTATCGATAACGGAACGGTGAAACGCGCCCACACCCAAGTAAAGTTGAAGAAGAAATGAAAATAGAAAAAACGGTGTTAGGATGCGAATCCCGGTAAGTACAAGACCGGAGTCAAGGACCTGAATGCCTCAGTAAGAGTATGGTGAGGGTCGGAATGTATAAAAAAGCTAAACAACACCTATCCTATCCAAAGAGCGCACCACTCCGCCTCTAACCTACCCTCTACTAAAACATTCAGGCCAAGAATCCAGTGGACGACCGGTTTTCGATTGAAAGATTTAGATAATCTTTCTTGCAAAAAACGCGTTAATAGAGAATCCTCTTTTTTCTCCTGAACATCAGTCAATTAGGGAATAGACATTCTTTTCTGGAAGTCCCTATCCTAATCACCTAACGTTGCAGTGCCCCAATCACTGCCGTCCTATTTGGGAACAATGGGGAAAGAATAACGACACCTATGCCAGTATAAGAACATCATTCCCCAATCGAAAAACATTCAGTTGATACTCAGAGGATCCTGAGGCCTAGACCCCCCCCCCCAAAAAAAAAAAGAAAGCGTGAGCGCAGAAATGTTTTATCTCCCCCTAGATTCTATATAATGTAGTATATCTAACTTAAAGGATTATGTGTATTTAACATTTAAATTAAGCTGAAAAAGAAAAAAGATAGAAAGAGATGAAGAGATACCCCAATACACATATCCTTCCTATGACTGATAAACCTAAAAGCTAAACACTTTGTTTTGTCTCATGAAGATGATGTCCCACGGTGGATGTTTTAATTTGCATTCGTAATAGAATACAAATTTTACAAGAAACCCTACTTACATACACATCCATTGTTATCCCACGATGTCTTCAATCGATGAATTGGGGCTCTGAAAAAAATGGTTAAATTAGGGATCCTGGAATGGAGAAAGAAAATATTAATACATCCTATTTTTATTTTTGTATCTATCTAAAATAAGTTATTGAAGTCGAATCAAAAAGAAAAAGAAATTTTGAAAAAACCTAAATATATCTAGCTCTGCGCCCCGCTAATAAAAATATACAAGCCTTAGATGTACTGCAGGTGCTGGAAGCGCAGTTTGAGCCCTGAAGACAGGAGCAGCTAGCAGGTTCATGAGACGTGAAGGCTGGCGATGACTCTTCTTACACTGTTTGCCATCTGAAAAATAAAAAAATAATATAATAAATAAATTTATTCTATTTAAGGTATATTTTTCAAGAGAGTTAGGGTAGGAGGATGGTTTTAAGCCCCAGTGGTCATTGATCTTCAATAATATTTTATAAAGAAAAATTGTTTAATAATACTTTATATCAGGGAAATTGATTTAATTAAAAAAAATCTTTGACTATCTATTTTCTTTATATAATTATTGCCTAATGTAATGTAAATATATAGAGTGTTACATAAATAATGTATTAAAGTTTTAAATTATCAAGTCAGTATTCATTCAAACCTTAAATGTATAGCCATAAAATTGGGATGACTTAACTTGTTGAAATTGTAAAGAAAAAATTTAATTCCTAACAATAAAATTCTATCATATAGACCAGGGGTGAGCGAGCAACCTTTTTAATCAACGGGCCAATTTAAATTTTAAAATTTTTTGGCGGGCCGCACATAAAGTAACACTTATTAATACTTTACCAAACTTTATTTATAATAAACATTAGAATAAAAAAATATAAAATTTTCCCCCTCCATCCCCTTCAGTCCCTGAAAATGGTTCCTCCCCTCCCCTCCTCTCCTTACTATATACTGATAATGATAAAATTAAAATA
>JAKCPI010011687.1:0-18842 GCA_023213315.1 Euborellia annulipes | reverse complement strand
TATGTATTCTTTGACCTTTGTGGATAGAATATTTATTTAGTTACTGATATGGTTTGATAATATCTCTTTGAAAAATCTGACCCGGATGCAGACGGAGAATATCTGCATGAGTGGATTCTGCAGTGTTGCAAATGCAACCCTATATACAGAGAGGGGAGAAAGGAGGCGGGGTGGGGGGGATGGCGCCCTCTCAACCCATTTGGAGGGGAGATGCATCGCAGCGGGTGCATCAAATGCACCACCCCATGGGGTATATATGTAGGTGTAGATGTGTATGTGTGTATGTACGTTCACCCTCGTCAATACCCACACCCACGCACATCCATCCATACATACATCTCCATAATGGGCTTTGTGTGTGCGCGTATCGCTATCTCGCTCATGCTAATCATGCTTTGGCCATGATGATGAACATAGGCAGAACAGGAGGTTGAGTGGGTATGGCAGTTGGGCGTGGGGTGTTGGATGGGGTACTTGAGCCCCCACCCCCCACACAACCTCCAACCTACAACCCCATGGGTACTCGACCCGATCTCTCTAGCCATATTCCAATATTCTCTATTTTCTAGACCCTCGCATACCGCATTCTATGCATATTTACTGATTCCTACTCTCACCCTCTCTCACTCTACCTATTCAACTGATTTTATTAAAAAAAAAAATTTATTCGAATGATTTTTAAAATAATTAAGGTATAAGACAAAGTGAGGCAAAATAAAATTTAACTTCATTTCTTACTTTCTCTTACCTATGTAAAATACGGTATATATAGAAAGAAAGTATTGATTTCATGTCAAAAATTCGATGTAGAGATTTCGATGGATATACACGTTTTGAGGTCCCCTGAATCCAAAAAAATGGTTTTCACGACATGGTTCTCTCTCTCTCTCTCTCTCTCTCTCTCTCTCTCTCTCTGTGTTTGGTTTTATTTTTTTTTTTTAAAGTGAAATTTTGTCTCTTGACTTATTTTTAATTTTGAGTGTTGCAATTATTTATATACTGTAATTTATAATTATTTGGATTTGTAAGAGAAGAGCAAGTGTACAAAAATTGTATTTTCAAGCAAATGCTCAAAGAGTCGGACAGACTCAGAGCACATTAATAAATATATTCATTCATTCATTCTCTCTCTCTCTGTGTGTGTGTGTCTGTCTGTGGACAAAATATCTCAAGAACGAAAAGAGCTAGGAGGTTGAAATTTTATATTTAATTTTGGTACCTCTCTGGGACGTGACACGAAGCTTTTGAACAAAACCGGCCAACCAGTACTACTGTAGTAGTACTCTACTGATGTACTTTTTCAGTTTATTTCGATTTTCTCAAAATTCGCTCCAACGATTTTGATTAAAATTCAAAAATCAATTATTTTTTTAAATGCTCTTTAAAATGTATATTCTCATTTTACCATTAAAATCTTTTGAAGCACACTTTACTCTTGTACTTCTCTCATTCACACTCACATTCACACAGTCTTCTCGGCAACTGAGGCCATTTAAGACTTTTAACGATACTCAGTATGTTTAATTTATCAATTGGGGGTCCAGGCATTTTTATTTAAGTCATTTGGTATCCAAATGCCTTAAATAAAATCTATCGGACTGCCTGGGATCCGAACCCGCGACGTTCGGTATAGAAGGTAGGCACGCTACCAACTACTCCAAGCCCCGTGGGCTACTCTAGGAGAGAGGAGATAATGGCTGCTATGGTAACAAAATATAAATATTAACAAAAGCCGAAACGTCACCTGTTAAATTTTTTTTAAAGAAAAAATCTGGTGTGACTGGCGCACAGCACACAACTTTCTCTTACCCTTCGGTAAGAGAAAGTTGTGCACCGTGCTGGTCACACCAGATTTTTTGTGTCGAGATATATTTAGTTTCCGATAGCACCTTAGTTTCAAACTTGCATTTTAAATGTTGACTGCTTCAAATAAACTATGGTTATTTTTCAAAATTTTAATCTCATATTTGGACATTTTATACACAATATAGAATCGTAAATAAATACAAAATTTCATAAGAATTGGAAAAAAAATTTTAAATGCGTAAAAAGTTCCAAAGGGGACCCCCTTTGAATCGAAATTAACATACAAATCCCAATAGGAAATTAACATTGTTCCTATGCGAAGATAAGGTGGAAAGGGAATTTAAAAAGAGTAGAGAGAGACGATAATGTTTGCAAGTGAGAGAGAGACATATATGTTTTCTTTGAAACAATTAAAGACACAAATAAATTTAAAAAAAATGGGAATTTAAATAATAATTGATTTTTAATCTAATAAAAAGAAAAAGATTTAAATTCCGTTACCATGGCAACCATTTCTATCTTTCCTATGAAGAACAAGAGTAAAGTGGTCTTCAGAAGATTTCAACGGCAAAATGAGAATATACATTTTAAAGAGCATCTAAAAAATAGTTCATTTATGAATTTTAAAAAAAAATCCTTGGAGGGAATTTTGAGAAAATCGAAAAAAACTGAAAAAGTACATCAGTAAAGTACTAGTACTTTTTGGCCGATTTTGTTCAAAAGCTTATTTTGAGCGTGTGGGAAGGTACCTAAGTTAAATATAAAATTTCAATCCGGTAGCTCAATTCCTTCATGCTAAAAAAAATCGTTACACACACACAGACACACAGACGCACAGACACACAGACACACACACACACACACACACACAGACCAATTTGCGGGACCCACTTTTTTGGACTCAGGGGACCTCAAAACATGTATATCCATCAAAATCTGGACATCGAATTTTTGACATGATCGCAATACTTTCTCTCTCTATATATTTCATATATAGGCTAAGAGAAAGTAAAAATTTTGGCCGCGTTTTCTTCTAACTTTCATTCCTGATATAAATATTCTCCCATGTTTATAAATTTTACATCTTGAATTCTAATATATCGGCAGAAACTAAATATATCTCCCGACTCGGTATGACAAGCACAGAACACAACTTTCGATTACCGAAGGTAAAAGATAGTTGTGTGCTGTGCGATCATTCACACCAGATTTTTTTACTCTCCTATTTTGTTTTAACATAATAGTGATTGTTGAAATGTCAAATGGCTTTACTTTGCTCCCCCCCTTGTAATGTGTTTGAAATTGGTGTTTACTCTCTCTCTCTTCGATGATTGATTTGAAAAATATAACTCAAAGATGTATTGGAAGATGTCAAAAACGACTCCAATCCTCGGCATCGTTTTCTTATTTATTTAGAATACGAATTAAAGTAGTCTAAAATAAATTTTGATCAACTGTTGATCACACTTTTTTTTTTTACTATTATTTAATTAAATACTTTCATAAAAACAAATCCACTTGCGCGACTTTTTATTCCCCTCTCTTCAAACTTATAATTAAATTTCATATATTACCAATCTATTTTTTTGCAAACTTCTTTTGATTGGGTCGCAGGTGGCACTGGGTGACCCTTGCCAAAGAATCGCAGGTGCAAAAGGGCCGCTTCTACTTTGAGTCGTAATTAAGACACAAAGATCAATAATCACAAACATCTCGTTTAATTTTCACTTGAAAAAATAAATTTGTAAATAAATCTTCTCTTGAGATTTCCATTTGTTTATTAACTAAATAATTGGCCTTCGGGGGTGGTGAAGGAGTGAGCGTTCTGGTCTTACTTGACTATATCAAGGGTCGCGGGTTCGGATCCCAGGCAGTCCGATCATTTTATTTAAGCCATTTTGATACCAAATGGTTTAAATAAGGACCCTAAATAACCATAACATATAGCCTACTAATACCATTTACTTAAGGCTCTAGGTATCAGGAGGGCGACTTAATTGTGGCGCTCACTGTACTCCGATTCAAACTAAGCAATTAGCTAGACAGTACTTAAAGACGCCTGTAGAATCGTTATTTTTAATAAATAATTAATACAAAATGTGGTTTATAATACAAACCCCAAAAGCTTTAATAAACTTATACAGCACTTTAGTGCCCCAAATAATTAGAATTTTTTCTAATAATACTTTACATTATAATTTTTTACTTTCTCTTCTCTTACCCTATATATGAAATATATAGAGAGAGAAAGTATTGCGATCATGTCAAAAATTCGATGTCGAGACTTTGATGGACTTACATGTTTTGAGATCCCCTGTGTCCAAAAAAGTTGATCCGCAAATTGGTCTGTGTGGACATTTTTTTCTTTAGAGAAAAATTATGGCAGATGCAGTGTAGAAAAGCAGAAAAGAATAATGCAGCCAGGAAAATTAAAAAATTTCATAATTTGCCAAATGGTGCAAAATTAACAGAAATTTGCCAATCTCTTTTTTCTATCAAAGTAATTTAAATTGACATTTTTTTTTTTCACCCTTTTCCAAGCCTCTCCTCTTACTAGTTTTATTAATATTTTTTCTTTCTGATTTCATGTCTAAGATAAAAAGCTAAATTTGATGCGTGCATAATTAGAATATCCTTTATAGAGTTCTCAAATATATATCAAAGGTTTTTTGACACCATACAATTACACGAGTAAAATACGTACTATAAACTATTCTATTTTTTTTTTTTTGTCTTGAAATTAGTCTAATAATCATCATTATTAAATAAACAACGATCATAATCAAATGTAGATTTGAATTTAATGAAGATTTAGTGAAATTAAGATAAAGAATATAAATCACCTAAATATAATTAAATGTTTATATTAATGTACATAACTGTTAAAATTAACTGGTACTCTCATTTCACTAAAGACTTCGGATCAGGCAATCGAATTCTAAAGAGTTAAGAGTAGCTCTTTCGTACTCTCTATAATAATAAATAAGATTCTTGTGAATCCTTTAAATGGTAATGATATTTAATTGGCATTTGGTATATAAAAATTAAAAGCGATTTTGATTTTTTCTTCTCCCATACGACCTTTCCACATTATAATTCTCCTTTGGGAATATATGGTCTTATAAAATATTTCAATTTTTTTTTCCAAAATAGCTAATTGATCTCTTTTACGATCGACTTCTCCGCAGTATTATATTTATATAACTAGACGCGTCGGACTTGTTCCTAAGCAGGGGGGTTAATGTCAGTATAAAATTTGTATCAACTTCATGGCACTTTCCTGGGCTTTGGCATATAAATATTTATAAAAAAACTTAGAAGATTAAACTAACTCTTTGATAGAACTATTATTATTATTTGTGTAGATGAAATTTACTTTTTTACTTTCTCTTACCATGTATTTGAAATATAGAGAGAAAATATTGCGATCATATCAAAAATTCAATGTCCGAGATTTTGATGGATATACATGTTTTGAGGTTCCCTGACAATTGGTCCAAAAAAGTGGTTTTCTCAAAATTGTCTCTCTGTGTGTGTGTGTGTGTGTCTGTCTATCTGTATGTGTGTGTGTGTGTGTGTGTGTGTAACGATTTTTAGCATGAAGGAATTAAGCTACGGGATTGAAATTTTATATTTAAGTTGGGTACCCCTCCCGGACACTCAAAATAAGCTTTTGAACTCGGTCAAAAGTACTAGTACTTTACTGATGCACTTTTCCAATTTTTTCGAATTTTCTCGAAAAATTCGCTCAACCCTAAATTGTTTAAAATTCAAAAATCAATTATTTTTTTAGATGCGCTTTGGAAATTTATATTCTCATTTTGCCCTTAAAATGTTTGAAACACACTTTACTCTTGTACTTTATAAGAAAGATAGGAAAAATCGTATCTTCATCGGAGTTTTTTTTTTTTTTTTTGCTTTCTGCCTCCAGAACACATCTTGCTGAGCAAGCCGGTATTTTTAGGATATTTTTATCATTTTTTGTTTGGAAGATATGAATTTTTTAAAATTTTGGTTAAAATAAATATTGGGCTAGCTCTCGGACCTTGATGTAGTGGTTAGCGTGCTGGACATTTTGTACCAAGGGTCGCGTGTTCGAATCCCGTCCCATGCGACAAAAATCCATTTCAATTGAATTGGATACCAATCAATTGAAATAAATAGGAAGAAGGTCTAAATGGCCTTCAATGCCCTAAAAGACCTTAAACGAATTAAAAAAAAAAAAAAAAAAAAAATTCAGGCTATTAAAGAATGTGAAGAAATGGCATATTTCCTCCATCCTCTCTTCCTTTCTCTCGCGTTTTCTTTTTCTTTATTTTCTATCTAATATATTCAATAGCGACATTCCACTACCAACCCCCTTTCTCTCTCTCTCTCCACCTTATAATAATGTTGCTTTCCCTTTTATTTCTCTGTCATTCTATTTCTCTTTATCAATTCTATCATTCACCTTCATCTATTTCACTACGTCTATATATGCAATAAGCTTATTTTTACTTTCTCTTACCTTGTATATATGTAATATATATCTAGAGAGGAGAAAGTATTGGATTCATGTCAAAAATTCGATGTCGAGATTTTGATGGATCTTCACGTTTTGAGGTCCCCTGAATCCAAAAAGTGATTTTCGCGACATGGTCTGTCTGTGTGTGTGTGGGTGGGTGGGTGGGTGTGTGGGTGTGTTCAATTTTAAGCATGAAGGAATTGAGCTATGAGGTTGAAATTTTATATTTAAGTTAAACACCACCCGGGTCCGGAAAAATAAGCTTTTAATCAAAATCGGCCAAAGAGTACTGGTACTTTACTGATGTACTTTTTCAGTTTTTTTTCGATTTTCTCAAAATTTGCTCCAACGATTTTTTTTAAAATTCAAAAATCAATTATTTTTTAGATGCTCTTTAAAATGTATATTCTCATTTTGCGATTGAAATCTTCTGAAGACCACTTTACTCTTGTATTTCATAGGGAAGGATAGGAGAAATGGTTGCCATGGTAACAAAATATAAATATTTTCCCATACTTAAAAATTTTACATCTGAATTCATATGTTCCGTACTGTCGGGAACTAAATATATGTCGACACAAAAAATCTGGTGTGACAAGCACAGAACACAACTTTCGATTACCGAAGGTAAGAGAAAGTTGTGTGCTGTGCGCCAGTCACACCAGATTTTTTTTTATTTCTCTTTTAATTGTTTCAAAGAAAACATATATATATATCTCTCCCACTTGCAAACATTATCGTCTCTCTCTACTCTTTTTAAATTCCCCTTTCCACCTTATCTTCGCATAGAAACAATGTTAATTTCCTATAGGGATTTGTATGTTAATTTCGATTCAAAAGGGGGTCCCCTTTTGGAACTTTTTACGCATTTAAAATTTTTTTTTCCAATTCTTATGAAATTTTGTATTTATTTACGATTCTATATTGTGTATAAAATGTCCAAATATGAGATTAAAATTTTGAAAAATAACCATAGTTTATTTGAAGCAGTCAACATTTAAATGCAAGTTTGAAACTAAGGTGCTATCGGAAACTAAATATATCTCGACACAAAAAATCTGGTGTGACCAGCACGTGCGCAACTTTCTCTTACCGAAGGGTAAGAGAAAGTTGTGTGCTGTGCGCCAGTCACACCAGATTTTTAAATATAATCCCATCCAAATAATTTATCATTATGAAAACCAATAAATATTTTTTCAGCCCTGGAAAAAAAAAACATTGGCAAAATAATTTAATTAATAAAATTTTTTATTTTCAATCCTTTTTTCCTATATATTTTTAAGCATATTTTATCGCGAAAATTAAATATAACTGTTAAATAAAGAGAGGGGAGAATCTTTATAAAAATAAATTTATTTGATTAAAAAGGTGCATAAAATTTCAATAAAAATAATTTTCATTTAATTGTGAAAGTCTCTTATCAAAACTAGAATTTATTTGCTTGTCTCCTTAATCTGAAAAATGTTCTTTGTTGATGTCTTCTAAAAAATATATATTAAAATTTTATAATAGACTTGAATCAATTTATTAATATAATTTAACTGAAAAGTTAAAAAAAAATTAATTATACCGGATATATCATATGTGCCAAAGCACATCTGTTGACTCCATTGCCATCTGGCTCTAAGCCAATCACCTTTGTAGTGCAATGGAGTTGTTTGGCGTTAGACCTAAAAATAACACTCATAAGAGTGAGAAAGAGTGGGATTGGGAAAGATAGAAGATGAGAAGGTCGAGAGTATTCATAGAATGTACTCTATCCTTTGAAAACTAAAAGTATTCTTTATTTTTACTTAATAAAACGAGTTAATAAAAGACTGAGCTAGTTCCTGTCCTAGATCCCTAGAGAAAATTTGGATTTCATTCCATATCCTAGACAGCGGCGTAACTAGCCTTTGAGGGCGGAGGGGGCGAAGCTCAACAGGGGTGCCGTTTTTTTTTTTTTAGTATTCGAATCTCGTTCGGGCTTTTTTTTGTAATTTTTCTCCGGATTTGTGATATAAAACGAATTTATTATGAAATTTCAAAAAAAAGCCGTAAATTTTGGGAAAAAGCAGATGCGCCAGGGACGCCAAAAGCTTGATGCTCCTGGGGCGGGGGGGGGGAGCGAGCACCCCCTTCGCCCCCACCTGGATACGCTACTGATATTAAGATATAAGCTTATATAGTGGTAAGAGAAAGTAAAAAATTGTAATTATAAAGCCTCTATATACATTATTTATTATTTTTGGAATTAAATTCAGTAGAATTCAAGTGTATATATGTAATATATATAAAGAGAGAAAGTATAGAATTCAATGTCAAAAATTCGATGTCGAGATTTTAGATGGATCTTCACGTTTTGAGGTCCCCTAAATCCAAAAAAGTGGTTTTCGCGACATGGTCTGTGTGTGGGTGTGTGTGTGTGTGTGTGTGTGTGTGTGTGTGGGGGGGGGGTGGGTGTGTGTTCAATTTTAAGCATGAAGGAATTGAGCTAGGAGGTTGAAATTTTATAATTAAGTTAAATACCCCCCGGGACCGGAAAAATAAGCTTTTAATCAAAATCGGCCAAAGAGTACTAGTACTTTACTGATGTACTTTTTCAGTTTTTTTCGATTTTCTCAAAATTTGCTCCAACGATTTTTTTTAAAATTCAAAAATCAATTATTTTTTAGATGATCTTTCAAGTGTATATTCTCATTTTGCGATTGAAATCTTCTGAAGACCACTTTACTCTTGTACTCCATAGAAAAGATAGGAGAAATGGTTGCCATGGTAACAAAATATAAATATTTTGCCATACTTATAAATTTTACATCTTGAATTCAATTGTACCCTACTGTCGGAAACTAAATACATGTCGACACAAAAAATCTGGTGAGACAAGCACAGAACACAACTTTCGATTACCGAAGGTAAGAGAAAGTTGTGTGTGTGCGCAGTCACCCGATTTTTTAAGACAATCGATGGAAAGTATACGATAAAATCACATTGGCTGGGCTATATCGCCAAGGGTTTGCGCCTGGGGCGGGGGCGCTCCCCCTCGCCCTCACCTAGTTATGCTACTGACCCTAGATACGGTTTTAAATCCAAAATGATCGCGATCATGCTCATCTCTGGGAATACTATATATCTTGAACAGAAATTTTAAAATTTTAATTATTGCGATCTTGTTAAAAATTCAATGTCGAGATTTTGATGGGAAAGTAGGAAAGTTTTGGGTCCAAAACCAGTGTTTTTCGCAAATTGGTCTGTCTGGGTGGATAATTTTAATTAAATAATAAAATTAATTTTTGTTACCATGGCAATCATTTCTCCTATCTAATCAATGAAGTACAAGAGTAAAGTGTGCTTTAAAAGATTTCATTTTCAAAATGAGAATATAGGCCTACATTTTAAAGAGCATCTAAAAAATAATTGATTTTTGAATTTTAATCAAAATCGTTGAAGCAAATTTTGAGAAAATCGAAAAAAACGGAAAAAGTGCATCAGTAAAGTACTAGTACTCTTTGGTCGATTTTGTTCAAAAGCTTCGTGTCACGTCCCATGGGGGTGACTAGCTTAAATATAAAATTTCAACTTCCTAGCTTTTTTCGTTCTAGAGATATTTTGTTCACAAACAGACACACAGACAGACAGACCAACAGACATACATTACACATATTAAGACAGGTCATGCTGCGAAAACCTCTTTTTTAGGACTCAGGGGACCCCCAAACATCTATTTTCTTTAAAATCTCGACATCGAATTTTTGACATGAAAGCAATACTTTCTCTAATTATAATTATATCACATATATAGGTAAGATAAAGTAAAATCATTCTTCTTATAATATAGGCTATATTATATTATACTCAAACATCTCTACCGACCCCGTACCTCGGGAATATCAGGCGAGGACAGAAGAAGAAGATACTGAAATATCTGATTGGTTTGGCTAAGCTTTGTACAAATATTTCTTATTAAAAGCTGAACAAATTCCTTTAGGGGTTGGTCACTTGAAAACAACTTTATTGAGGAAAACTTCATTTCTAATAAAGGCCATCTCTTTATTATGTAAAATTTAAAACCATTTTTTAATAAAACATTAATATTTTATGATTTAATAATAATCTTCGTCCATATTTTATAATAATAGAATATTTTAATAATCATTAACCGAGGCAATATATTATTGTATTTACTCCAGCGCAGCAAAAACCTTTTTTAAGGGGTGGGTAGCCTATAGTAAAATTTTTATTTTTTAAATAAAAAAAAAAAGTGCAAGTATATTTTTATAAAAAAAAATTTAAATTATAGATAATATATTAGAAAAGAAATTAGCGGGGACAAAATGAAAACCAATTATCCATCATTCTGAAACTATAAAATTTTTTCTCAATTGTTAGAGATCAATAATAACAATCCATCTAACTTTTATTTTTTGAGCTGTTTATTTTGAAAATGGTCTAAGCCCATTTATACTTAAATTGAGATATTAAGGATTTGCGTTTCACTGTAATTAAAAATATATTCATGAGTCATACTGCTTAAGTGTATCTTAAGGTGTTAAATAAATTTAGAGTTCCTGTTAAAATAATGGCAATTATTAAGTGATATGCTTTTTCTTACTGCAGAAACCAGCGGTTCGAGAATGAACTTAGGCCACTTTCAAAATAAACGGCTCAAATTTTGACAGCTTTGAAATAAATGCAGCATGTTAACGTCGGTGTTAAAACTTTGTTTAGAGAATATCATTTTTTAACGCTGATGTTATTACTTTACTTTTTAACACCCATTTGTTGATGTTAAATTTTAACGTCTGTTTTTAAAGAATAGACCTGATTGTATTTTAAAATAGCATATTAAAATAATTATAAAAAATAAATATAATACGATTATAGATAATCGTATTATAGTATTTTAATTTTGAATATTTTTTCTTATTATTTCTTATTATTTTATTTATTTCTCTTTTATTTTTGAGATGTTGAATAAATATTTATTTTTGTCTTCTGTTGCTGCTTGCAGATTACGGAAACGTACGCATTTCTGCCTCGAGAGGCGGTCACCCGTTTCCTACTCGGTTGTACAGAATGCCAACGACGGCCTCGAAGTGCCTCTCCACCGACAACATCAACAACATCAACAACACCAACACCACCAACAATAACAACGGCAACGGCGACGACGACGATGACAACAACAACGACAACGACAACACCGACCCCGACACCTATCGGTTCGTCGCCGCCACCGCCGGATACCCCCCACGCCGCCACCCTCTCTTCCACCGACGCCGACTCCCACCCCAACGCCTACACCCACCCACGCTGCGTCGCCGCCGACGGCAGCCGCCCAGCAGCAGCAGCACCACCAACATCACCATCAGCATCAGCACCAACATCCCGGACTCTCGCCCAAGTGAGTACCCTTCACCAACCAACATCGACATTTATTATTCGCTATCTATTTATTACAGCGATTCTTAAACTATCCTAGGATCTTTGAGTCCAAAAGTCAAATAATATTTTTTGAAATTTAATATTTTATTTCGTCTAGATTTTATTCAATGTCATGTATTATTTTTATATTTACTATTGTATTGATTTCAGAAATTAGTTCATGTTTGGTTGCTGGAAGATTTGCAACCCAAATGACAAACTAACATTAATCTCTCGTAACAAATGAGCATGCGTGGTCTACTGGAAGATGACTGGAGCAATTAATTTCAGAATTCATTAGTGAATTGGTCATTTCGGTTGCCTCACTTCCATTAACAAACACAATCAAAAGTATACACCTCTCTCTAATATTCATAGAGAATATGGTTTCCTTAATGTTTAATGAGGTGATGAAGTTGCAGACAACCAAAGATGAAATATACCTTTTTTTTAAATTATTCTTGTTGTCTATGTTTCAGATAGTTCATCGCTCCTTTCCTCCATTCGTATTGAGAAACGAACGATAAGCTATTCGAAACATGACAATAAGAAAAATAAAAAGTTGTATTTCATCCTTGACTATATGCAACCCCCACCACTTCAATTGTCTTGAATCAGATTATTCAAATCTCAATCTGACTCGTTAACGTAAATATTCAATATTTATTATTATTCAATTTAACTATTAAATTGAATTAAATTTTTATCTGCTGGTGAGTTCAACGTTCTGCGGGAGTTGTGCCAGGGGGATCTCTCCAGCCTATAATTTCTCTTTTTTTAATTGTTTTTTCGGTATATAAGGCCATTTAGACCCCATTCCTATTTAATTTCAAATGATTGGAAGTCAATTCAAATGAAATAAATTTTTCTCGCTTTTTACGGAAAGCGAATCCGAGACCCCTATGCTCGAGAAGCTAATGTCTTCTCTTTGAGCCTCGGGTCACGGGCAGCCTATAATTATTAAGTTTAAAGTTGGTAGAAAATTTTATGAGCAATATAGCTAGTTTTATTCCAATTTTATTAAAACCAGGGCCGACGTTTCGGTCCCATATGGGACCATCTTTTGGAAGAGGTTTTAATATATGGCCTTTGTTTTAATAATTCTCTCTATATATTTCATATAAGGGTAAGAGAAAGGAAAAAATGAAATAAAACTTGCTTTCTACCAAATTTAAATACGAACATTCAGCTATATATCTCCTGAATGAGAAGAAAATAATTTATAAGTTATAAAGAATACGTTTTGTCTTTTGGAATTCGCTAAATTTTATTATTTTATTGTAAATTTTTTTATATTTTTTTTTTTTTTTTTTTTTTTTTTTTTTTTTTAAAAATCCCCGGGGGGGGGGGGGGGGGGGGGCGCCCCCCCCCCCTCCCCAATATGGCGGGGGGGGGCCCACCGACAGTCCGGAATTTTTTTTTATAGCATTTATATAAGATGGAGGAGAAATAAATACACCCCCCCCCAATAATAATAATTAATTTTAAACAGCGTCGTTCAAAGAAATAATCAACGGCCGCAGCAGAAAAAAAGGATGGAGGGGGGGGGGGGGGGGGGGGGGGGGAGAAAAAAGAGAGAAGGTTTAAAAAAAAAAAAAAAAAAAAAAAATTGTTTTGAATAATCAAATGTTAGACCATAAATTATGATTTTTTATTCTTCAGTTTTATTAAGAAAAGAAGAAATTATAAGATGAACAAATGTTTATTTGTTTATCTTGTATGGCTCGAAAGAATTAAACATTTTTTTGTAAAATTTCTCAGTGTACGAATACTTTTTACACCCACTGTATATAGTGCCTATAGAGAGGAAGTATTGGATTCATGTCAAAAATTTGATGTTGAGAGTTTGATGGATATATTACGTTTTGAGGTCCCCTGAATCCAAAAAAGTAGTTTTCGCGACATGGTCTGTCTGC
Organism: Euborellia annulipes; assembly: GCA_023213315.1. Classification (NCBI taxonomy): domain Eukaryota; kingdom Metazoa; phylum Arthropoda; class Insecta; order Dermaptera; family Anisolabididae; genus Euborellia; species Euborellia annulipes. The sequence goes on along the minus strand of JAKCPI010011687.1, from coordinate 5,213 downwards.
CTGTATGTCTACCTGTGTGTGTTCAATTTAATGCATGAAGGAATGAGTTAGGAGTTTGAAATTTTTATATTTAAGTTAGACACCCCCCTGGCGTGAAAATAAGCTTTCCGGCCAAAAAGTACTAGTACTTTATTGATGTAGTTTTTCAGTTTTTTTCGATTTTCTCAAAATTTGCTCAGACGATTTTTATTAAAATTCAAAAATTCAATTATTTTTTAGATGCTCTTTAAAATGTATATTCTCATTTTGCCATTGAAATCTTCGAAATACCACTTTACTCTTGTACACTTCATAGGAAAGATGGAAGAAATGGTTGCCATGGTAACAAAATATAAATATTTTCCATACTTTTTTTTTTTTTTTTAAAAACATTCACCACTTTTTCTCATTCACACTCCAGATTCACACACACAACACATTCACACGGTCTTTTCGGCAACTTAGGCCATTTAAGACTTTTACGATAACCGTTGAAATAAATATATCTATTGTGGGGTCCAGGCATTTTTATTTAAGTCATTTGGTATCCAAATGCCTTAAATAAAATTATCGGACTGCCTGGGGGCCGAACCCGCGACGTTCGGTAATAGAAGGTAGGCACGCTACCAACTCACTCCAAGCCCCGTGGGCTTCCATACTTTACATCTTGAACTATTCGAATGTCCCGTAATGTCGGAAACTAATCATATCTTGACAGAAAAATCTGGTGTGACTGGTCGCACAGCACACAACTTTCTTTTGCCTAAGGGTAAGAGAAAGTTGTGTGCTGTGCGACCAGTCACACCACATTTTTTTTAAAATTTATTAGGTCTTTTCTCGTACCGGAGACCATTTAGGCCCCCAGTCTTTATTTATTTTAACTTATTGGTAGCCATTTAAAATTGAAATAGATTTTTGTCGCATGAGAGGGGATGTGAACCTTTGACCCCTAACACAAGAGGTTGATACTCTACCACGGCGTTAACAATTTTATTTCATAAACAAACAATGATATATTTTATTTGTTGCATATATTCCTATCAAAATACTCCTGTAGCAGGCGCCATTACTTATAATTTGATAATTTAAAACATCTCCCAGTTGAGTTACCCTCCCCCTCTACTCTTATTTATTTTTCTCCCTTTTTTCCTGGTTGAATGTGACATTAGTCATCATAGTTCTTTGAACCTTATGCATCCATTCATTAAAAAGCTAAGATCTTTATGCAAGTTTCAATTATTTATCCAGTTTTCTAAAAAAACTTTTTTTTTTGCTAATACCTAGTTATGACCATTTTTGATTAAAAAAAAAAAAAAAATAAGTTTTTCAAAAAATTTTGACACAAGAATGAATATGTCAGCGTGGGAGATATTTATGTCACCGCAAGACGACTTTTATGTTGCCAAGGCTTTACGCCTGTACGAAGATCAGAAAAGAGGTCACATTCTCTAAAATGTACTCTTTCATGTTATTAGATGCATGTTAGAAAATAATTAGCTAATAAACTTTTTTAATCATAAAATTTACCTATACAAATAATCTACAATTTTTTTTTAGAGTTATAAACTCCTAGAATAGGAATTTCTAATTATTGATATTTTTACAGGGCGAACCAATAATATGTTATTAAAAAAAAAATACTCAGTAATAATTCTCTGAAAATAATCTGGTGTGACTGTCGCACAGCACACAACTTTCTCTTACCTTCGGTAATCGAATGTGACAACCATAGAAATCAACTTCCGATTATCAAAGGTAAGAGAAAGTTTTGTTCTGTGCTTGACACACCAGATTTTTTTGTGTCGACATATTATTAGTTTCCTCCGATATTTTTTTTTTTAATAAAAAAAAAACACACTTTCTCATTCACTCTCACATTCACATTAAGACTTTAGACGATAACCGTTATTTAATAATATATATTTATTTGGGACCCAGGCATTCTTATTTAAGCCATCTGGTATCCAAATGGCTTAAATAAAATCATCGGACTGCCTGGGGTCCGAACCCCGGCGTTTGGTATACGGGTTAGCACGCTAACCCCTACCCAAGCCCCGAGGGCTTTCCTCCGATATATTTGAATTCAAGATGTAAAATTTATAAACGGGGGAAAATATTTATGTTTTGCTACCATGGCAACCATTTCTCCTATCCTTCCTATGAAGTAGTAAAGTGGTTTTCAGAATATTTGAATGGCAAAATGAGAATATACAATTTAAAGAGCATCTAAAAAATAATTGATTTTTGAATTTTAAACAATTTTGTTTGAGCGAATTTTGAGAAAAATGAAAAAAAACTGAAAAAGTACATTAGTAAAGTATAATACTAGTAGTTTTTGACCGATTTTGTTTAATAGCTTATTTTTACGCCCTAGGGGGGTGTCTAACTTAAATATAAAATTTAAACCTCCTAGCTCAATTCCTTCATGCTTTAAATTGAACCCAGACGCACATACAGACAATGTCACGAAAACCCCTTTTTTGGATTCAGGGGACCTCAAAACGTATATCCATTAAAATCTCGACATCGTATTTTTGACATGAATCCAATACTTTCTCTCTCTATATATTAACATATATAGAGGTAAGAGGAAGTAATAAAGAGTACGACAATTGGGATTTTCTTAGAGATTTTAAAATAAAAACGAATGAACGCCTAACGCTTAGGCAACCAATTTGGCACACAAACAGAGATAAGTGCTTTGTTGCAGGGGCGATTGAAATTTGGAAGGCTTAATTTATATGACTGCATCACCCTACCTCAATATGAAACATTTTATTGTCACTACATTTACTATTTTTAAAACAATTAAAAAACCGAATTTTGTATGTTGCTTTTTAATGGATGCACATGTATGCTTGTCTAGTTTGTAATACGTCACCTATTTAATGAATGAGTTTTTTGAGATGTAAGTAATTAATCAGTAATTTTTGTTTTCTATTACAGGTATGGCGATGATTTGGATGATGATGCATGGTCACCACCGCAACGACGGACCATGACCACACCAATTAGACCCCGGCCTCGGAGGGCGCAAGTCCATCACGCCGATTTGCTCCTCTCACCTGCGACTATTGACTACAGCCTCCCAATTACTACCACCTACCTGAAGCATATGCGCTCCCTCGGCTACAAGGACGAGGACGCCCTTCGGATAGAGGTAGGACAACTGCCGCATGTCCTTTGCCCATGTTATCATTTCTTTTATAATCATGCTAACGCCCATTCACACTTCACTTATTAATCTATATACTATATATTTTAATATTTTTTTTTTTATTGTTTCTAAATACTTTTAAATTACTTTAAATAATCTGTTTGATGTTAAATAATAGCGGAGGTCAAACTAGTTCGATACTCCAAAACTCAAATATTTTTTTTTTTTTATCATTTATGAGTATTAAACAATTTCAAAATTTCAAAATGCTCGGGTTGTTTTGAAAATTTTCAAATTATTTTGTAAAATATTTGCTTATGATTCAGCGTCCTTAATTATTATTTTTTTAATAGTGCAATTACACTAATCGTCAATAAAAACTAACCATTATTAATAAAAACTAAATAGATTTTCATTTAATAGCATATTCCCCCCTTTTTTTAATTTTAAGCTTAGAATTAAATTATTATTTGAATAGGCTAATAATGCTCCATTTCTTGCTTTGTCAAGGAGACCAACGTTTTGTAATCATCAGTAGATTTTTATTTTAAAGAATAGGATTTCTACAATAGTTTTTTCTAAACTATTTCGAATTTATTAATAAGTTGTTTGTTTAGCAAGGATTTTTTTAGTTATAGAATATTCGTATTTAAATTTAGTAGAAAAAAAATGCGCAACGCAGCTAGTTTTATTTCATTTTATTATTAAAACCAGAGCCGACGTTTCCGTCACATATGGGACCATCTTCAGGGGCAGATTAGGCGATTATTTCTGAAATAAATATATATCCTCGCTAATTTGTATTGGGCATACACAATTGTAAATCGCTTAATCATGTTAATGTCCAAAATTTTACAGTTTCTTATACCATGGACAGAGAGTGCATTTTTAAATAGTCAATAGTCTTGATTTATTTTTCAAACTGGTAAGAAGCGCTCGTTAATAAGAGAGAACTTTCAATAGTGAGATTTTTTATTTAGATCATTCGTAAGGATAAATTTTACTTTTTTTTTTACATATATATCTTGCAAGAAATAGTAGTAATTTGTTTCACCTAATTTCATCGTCAGTTTTCGCAAAATACATTCGAACATACTTGAATATTAAAATATAGAGATTATTCTTTCTTATTTCTTATCTCATTTTTATAACTTTTTACTAAAAAAAAAGACTACGAGCTTAGAGAAATCTGATTCCAGCTGCTTTCTCAAGTTTACTCTACATGTCTTTATTCGAAACATTAGATAACTACAGGGAACCTGAGAAAGCAACGGGTTTTTACTTTCTTTTATCCAAACATGTAAATATATATAGAGAAAGTATTAGGATGATGACAAAAATTCGATGTTGATGAAAATACAGACCATCTGAAATTGATTTTTGATCTGAAATTTTTTTTAATCAAAATCGTTACAGCGAATTTTGAGAAAATGGAAAAAAATTGAAAAAGCACATCAATAAAGTACTTTTTGGTCGATTTTGTTCAAAAGCTTCGTGTCACCTCTCATGGGGGTGCATAACTTAAATATTAAATTTCAACTTCTTAGCTCTTCTCGTTCTTGAGATATTTTGTTCACAGACAATCACACACACACACACACACGACAGACAGACCACGTCGCGAAAACCACTTTTTTGGATTCAGGGGACCTCAAAACGTGTATAATATACACGTTTGAGTAAAGATTTTGATGGATATACACTGTATATCCATCAAAATCTTTACATCGGATTTTAAAATGAACCCAATCTCTATATATTAACATATATAGAGGTAAGAGAAAATAATAAAGCTAGATGGAATTGAGCTAGGACTTTGAAATTTTATATTTAAGTTAGGCACAGGCCAAGGAATACTAAAACTTAACTGAAATACTGAATTTTTTGAGTATTTTTTTCAATTTTCTCGAAATTCGCTCTATCGATTCTAAAATTCATAAATTAATTATGCTCTTTAAAATGTATATTCTCATTTTTATCTCCAAAATTACTAGGATCACCTTTTACCGATGTATTTCATAGTATAGATAGGAGAAATTGTTTCCATGTCAACAAAATATAAATTATAAGTTGTTGA
>JAKCPI010011686.1:0-14591 GCA_023213315.1 Euborellia annulipes | reverse complement strand
GATACCATCCAAAAAAAATAAAATTTATTTCTCTCCAATCAAAAGTCTTTCTCTATTGATTTGTACCTTATCAGAGTAACTGCCTCTAGGAAAAATGATAGGAAATTAGTTTTCTTACTGAATAAAATTTACTTTTGACAGCAAACAACGCTCTACTTTTACTACTTTACTTTATTTTCATGAATATAAATATTTCCGGGACAAAACCCTAAAATATATTCATAAACAATACTTTATTATTCTATATATGAAAAAAAAAACAAAAGACTATTTCATTTTTAAAACCATAAATCATTTTTTTTTATTTTAATTTAAAAAAAAAAAAAATTTGATAAATTTCCTAACATTTATATATTCTTTTTAAAAGTTAATAATTCATTTTAGAATGATTAAAATTAACAAGAAGAAAAGGAGGAAATGGGTCATTTCTTCCTCCACCGGATTCTCATTTGTTCTTCGCTTCTCTCTTCTCACACCACCGATTTTTTTTTTTTAGAGCTTTGATGTTAATGACTGAAAAAATTATCAAATATATCAACGGCTAGTGAATGGAAAACCCATCTATAAAACACCCAACTCAGCCTTAATCACTTTTACATTCTAAATATATTCCCGAAGGGTTTTCGACAATATTGACTTTCAAAAAAAAAAAAAAAAAAAATATATTGCCGGAGATTTAACGAATAAAAGGAAGTCTGAGTATTTTCCAATAAATGCAATTTGATTCTTTTTTTTTTTTAAGGTAATCATTAATTTATATATTTAGAGCCTTTCGGGCCGATGCTAATCAATAGAACAAAATTTCCGAAAAACAGATTTTGTTTACGTGATTTGCAATTTTAGTACACTCTGCACAATAAGTTTTAAGTAATTTATTTTAACATTTAATTAAATTTTAACTGCACTGCCCCGCAAAAAAAAGTGGCGCTCTTCGAAAATTTTATATTTTATTCGTTTAATTTATATTTTTGGCTTATAAGTTTTTTTCGAATTCTCAAAATTCGCTCCAAGGATTTTGATTAAATTTTATATTTTTTGATTCTTTTTAAAATGTATATTCTTATTTTGCTCTCAAAATTGAAGCACACTTTACTCTTGTACTTCATAGGAAAGATAGGAGAAATGGTTGCCATGGTAACAGAATATAGATATTTTTTAACTGTTTATACAGGTCTATTCTCTCAAAACAGGCGTTAAAATTTAAAATAAACAAATTGGTGTTAAAAAGTAATGTAAGCGTAAAAAAATGCTATTCAAAATCACTTCCTTACCTCAAATAGCTATTCGCTAAACGAAAACTTTAAAGCCAAAGCGTTAACATTAATGCCATGGGTGGCTTTAATATTTTAACGTCGTGTTTAAAATAAACATGGCGTCCTTAATCTAAAAAGTAAGGTTATGATTTTGATGACTTTGAAATAAAAACAACATGTTAACGTCGCGTCGCTGTTTAAACTTTGTTTAAAGAATATTTTTTTTTTTTCTTTTATTTATTATTGGCTGCGGCAGAAGCCATTCAGCCCAATTTTTATTAACATTTACATTTATTTGTTAACATTATTATAGTTTTTTTACTTTCTCTTACCTATGTATATATGTAATCTCTATATATATAGAGAGAAAGTATTGGATTCATGTCAAAAATTCGATGTCGAGATTTTGATGGATCTTCACGTTTTGAGGTCCCCTGAATCCAAAAAAGTGATTTTCGCGACATGGTCTGTCTGTATGTGTGTGGGTGGGTGTGTGGGTGGGTGTGTGGGTGTGTGTTCACTTTTAAGCATGAAGGAATTGAGCTACGAGGTTGAAATTTTATATTTAAGTTAAACACCACCCGGGACCGGAAAAATAAGCTTTTAATCAAAATCGGCCAAAGAGTACTAGTACTTTACTGATGTACTTTTTCAGTTTTTTTCGATTTTCTCAAAATTTGCTCCAACGATTTTTTTTAAATTCAAAAATCAATTATTTTTTAGATGCTCTTTCAAATGTATATTCTCATTTTGGCATTGAAATCTTCTGAAGACCACTTTACTTTTGTACTCCATAGAAAAGATAGGAGAAATGGTTGCCATGGTAACAAAATATAAATATTTTGTCATACTTATAAATTGTACATCTTGAAAATCGAATGAACGGTACTGTCGGAAACTAAATACATGTCGACACAAAAAATCTGGTGTGACAAGCACAGTACACAACTTTCGATTACCGAAGGTAAGAGAAAGTTGTGTGCTATCGCCAGTCCACCAGATTTTTGTTTTTTTTAACGCTGCAATCAGCGTCTACATTACTTTTTAACACCCATTTGTTTATTTTAAATTTTAACGCCTGTTTTTAGAGAATAGACCTGCATAAATTTTATATCTTGAATTCTAATATATCGGCGGAAATTAAACATATGTCGACACAAAAAATATGGCGTGACAAGCACAGAACACAACCAAGGGTAAGAGAAAGTTGTGTGCCGTGCGACCAGCCACAACAGATTTTTTCAATTTTATTTATAAAAATTGATTTATTAGCGTTTAGTGAAAATCTGTTCGCAAAGTGTTGTTGTTATTTATTAGTTACCATAAAGGAAACAACCCTAGCATCCATCACTCGCGTTTGTTACTATTTGAATTGTGTGTGTCCTAAACTTGTTGTTGTTGTTGTTGTTTGTTGTCTTCCCATTAAGACTTTCCCTCTTCACCTCCATCCTTGTTAATAAATCATATCTTTTAATAAACTTAATAATCAGTTTCTTTTATTGTATTCTCGTTGTTGGTTGTTAATTCAGTCGATACGAGAAATTGGCTAAAAATTTGAATCAAAAGTTGTGCTTTTCACTCAATGATTGGCTCTATTTAAAAATATTAAATAAAAGCGAGCATTTTAATTAACTCTCTTTTTGAGAGACATACTACGTGAGGCTTAATCATAGGCGTAGCCAGAAATTTTTGATGGGGGGGGGGGGTTTAGGATTATTTCTCCCCCCCCCCCCCCCCACCCCGACTAATGGGGCAGTATAAGGCGTCTAATGAAATATATGACTGGCCCCCCCCTGGACCCCCCTCGAGGTGGCTCGGGCCCCGCCCTTTCTTAATTAAGTGCCGCAATTTTTCAATCAACTCGTATCAGGCAATAAATAATGCAAATCTCTTAATTTTATGTATATGGGCCTAAAATACCGGGGTGTCTCTCTCTGTGTTTCTCTTGACCAGACTCCTATCTCAGACCTCTTTAAGAAAAAAAATAAAAAATTTATTTATATAATAATTTTTATTATTTTTCATTTGCGAGATTTAATCAATTTTAAGCGGCTTTAATTTTTTATAAAGCATAACAAAAATCAATTCTTTTCAATTAGAGCGGGCGCTGGAGGTAGTTGAGTATGCAAAATTTGAGGACCGAATTCTGACAATGGATTTGGGCTAAGAATAGCTCCCAGAATAAGGATCCGGATCTTGCCGGGCCAATTTTTGGTCCAATTTTTTTTTTACCCCCACCCCTCTTATTTCCATAGGAAATCAATGCAATGCATGCTAAGATGATGTGAAGATTTGCAATTATGGTCAAATTCGAGTACTTAAAACCTCAAACAATGAAAAAACTGTCTTGTCAGCAACTGAGGGGATCCTCTAGAGTCCCCTGAGAAGTACTATCTTGCCACCAGTTGTGGTGGTCCTCTCTAACCCCTTCATCTCTTTTCTCTCTCTTTGTTATAAATTTAAATATACGGCTTTAACACCATGCCAAATTGTGGGGACCGGCAATTATGTTCATAATCCACTAGCTGGTATCCCAATCAATGAAAAATACTATCTTGCCGCCAGCTGCGGTGGTCCTCTCTAACCCCTTTACCTCTTTTCTCTCTCTTTGTTATAAATTTAAATATACGGCCTTAACATCATGCCAAATTGTGGGGACCGGCAATTATGCTCATAATCCACTAGCTGGTATCCCAATCAATGAAAAATACTATCTTGCCGTCAACTGCGGTGGTCCCCTTTAACCCCTTCACGTCTTTTATCTCTCTCTGTTATAAATTTAAATATACGGCCTTAACATCATGCCAAATTGTGGGGACCGGCAATTATGCTCATAATCCACTACCTGGTGCTCCAATCAATGAAAAATACTATCTTGCCACCAGTTGTGGTGGTCCCCTCTAACCTCATCACCTCTTTTATCTCCCTTTATTATAAATACACCAGGTAGTAGATTATGAGCATAATTGCCGGTCCCCACAATTTGGCATGGTTTTAAGACAGTACATCTAAATGTATAATAAAGGGAGAGAAAAGAGGTGAAGGGTTAAAGGGGACCACCGCAGTTGGCAGCAAGATAGTATTTTTCATTGATTGGAGCACCAGGTAGTGGATTATGAGCATAATTGCCGGTCCCCACAATTTGGCATGATGTTAAGGCCGTATATTTAAATATATAACAGAGAGAGAGATATAAGAGGTGAAGGGGTTAAAGGGGACCACCGCAGTTGGCAGCAAGATAGTATTTTTCATTGATTGGAGCACCAGGTAGTGGATTATGAGCATAATTGCCGGTCCCCACAATTTGGCATGATGTTAAGGCCGTATATTTAAATTTATAACAAAGAGAGAGAAAGAGGTAAAGGGGTTAGAGAGGACCACCGCAGCTGGCGGCAAGATAGTATTTTTCATTGATTGGGATACCAGCTAGTGGATTATGAACATAATTGCCGGTCCCCACAATTTGGCATGATGTTAAAGCCGTATATTTAAATTTATAACAAAGAGAGAGATATAAGAGGTGAAGGGGTTAGAGGGGACCACCGCAGTTGGCGGCAAGATAGTATTTTTCATTGATTGGGATACCAGCTAGTGGATTATGAACAAAATTGCCGGTCCCCACAATTTGGCATGGTGTTAAAGCCGTATATTTAAATTTATAACAAAGAGAGAGAAAAGAGATGAAGGGGTTAGAGGGGACCACCACAACTGGTGGCAAGATAGTACTTCTCAGGGGACTCTAGAGGATCCCCTCAGTTGCTGACAAGACAGTTTTTTCATTGTTTGAGGTTTTAAGTACTCGAATTTGACCATAATTGCAAATCTTCACATCATCTTAGCATGCACTCCATTGATTTCCTATGGGGTGGGGGTAAAAAAAAATTGGACCAAAAATTGGCCCGGCAAGATCCGGATCCTTATTCTGGGAGCTATTCTTAGCCCAAATCCATTGTCAGAATTCGGTCCTCAAATTTTGCATACTCAACTACCTCCAGCGCCTGGTCTAAATGGGAAAATTCTGAATTTTCTCGAATTTTTTGCGTTTTATTTAATTTTTTTTTTTAAGCTAGAGAAAATTATTATATTTTACTTTCTATTACCTTATATATGAAATATATAGAGAGAAAAAGTATTTTGTATTATAGAGCTTAAATATCTAGTCATGGCTTGGGTCCAATGGGGGGGGGGGGTTTGAACCCCCAAAACCCCCCGTGGCTACGCCTATGGGCTTAATGATTTTACCTTCATTTTTAGTTCTTTTTTTAAATTTAATCTCCCACTCTTTTATCAAGAGTATTTTATTTAAAAAATAATAATAATACGGAATAAAAAAGAAAAAAAAAATCAATTTTTAATAACAAAAAAAGATCAAAAGGGGATATATTAAAAAAAAGTTAACAAATTTGATTATTAAAAAATTATAATACAACATTGAATTTTTTTGGCAGTGAAGTCAATGCTTGCTTAAATAAGAATGCCTGGACCCCATATACTGTATGTATATTATTCTCTATAACGGATATCGTAAGTCTTAAATGGCCTAAGTTGCCGAAAAGACTGTGTGAATGTGTGTGTGAATGTGAGTGTGAATGAGAAAAAAAGTGAAAAAAAAAAGTCAATGCTTTAAATAAATTTGCCTGGACTTCCAAATATATCGTATTAAATAATTTGAGTATCGTTAATATGGTCTAAGATATCGAAAAGACTTTTAAAAAATATGTGAGCGGCGTAGATAGATAGATAGATAGATAGATATATTTATTTGCAACGGGCCAGAGCTTGGAAGCTCCATTGGCCCTCATTAGATTGTACATTGTTTTGTCTGACAGATGTTTTACATTCGTGAACATAGTTATACAATTTTATTTTATTTGTAAGAATAAGAAAAACAATTTTACAGTCTTGATAAGGTATCCATTCACAGACCGCGCAAGCCCCTCTACGCAAGTCCACCATACTCAAGAAGAATGATAAAACGAAAACACTCACAAAAAAGATTAAAAAAAAAGCACCCTGGCGCCACCTAGCTGGCAAGGAACGAAGTAACCCCCCGCCGAGAAAGCCGAGTAAAGTAAAGAGAGAAAGAGAATTCTCTAGAGCTGGTTGGGGTAGGCGTGGCCTCGCCTTCCTCCGCTGGGGATCGCGTAACATATTTTTGTTACGTGACGTTTTCTGCCAATTTCCTCAATCGTAAAAGAACTTCGTTCCAAAATGCGATGAGCAGAATTTTGAGGTTGGAGAGCAAACAAAACCAGAAATTATCGCACCACCTGAAGTCCTTTTTATTTTTAAGCGGCCCCTAACGAAATATCTGCCAAATAAAAAGGACGCCAAGTAGAAGGATAATTTCTGGTTTTGTCTATTCTCCAACATCATTGTTCAATCAAAATGAATTTTTATCGCTTAGACCTTGATGCTTTGTCCCCTAGTACAAGTACCAAGAACTCTGCCACTGTGCTACAGCTCAGAGGCTAATTGAACATTTAACAATAGGAGATAATTTTGAAAAATATTTCCATAATTTGGGGGTATATTATAATATTAAATTTAGGCTTTTGCTCTCCTTCATTGGACTGTACAGCTAGTATAAGAGGCTTTTTTAAAAAATTCAAATAATTTAAAAACACTTTTAAAAAAATCATTTATTCATAAGCAGCAATAGAATTCAATTCTTCTTTATGTGCTGAATTCTTAAAATATGTCATCTTGCAAATGTTTGCTTTTTTAGAAGGGATTAAGGAATAAGGGATGAAAATCCCTTAAGTGGATTATATTTTTGTTGAAAGAAGGAGAGAGGGAAGAAGGACTCTAAAAATACACCTCTGGGTTTATTTCATTGTTGTTGTCGTCTAATTTATAAAACAAAGGTCAGGGAATCTATTCGGGATTAAAAACTCTTTTTTTTTAGATTATTTAATTTAATATGAGAATGACGTCCAGAACAAAAAAAAAAAATTTGTATTTTATTATAGTCAAAGAGTAGATGGAAGATTTGCTGGCCTGAATAACATAATACCCAGTATGTAGCTGTATTATAAAATTTAAAGCTTCATTGTTGTTGGGAATTAGAAAATAGCTACTCGTGTATTTATTACAGGTGTTCCCTCCCACCCACTCCCGTATTAAACTCGTTTTTTACTATTCATAAAAAAGATTTTTGAATTGTCATTTCCTTTATGTACGATGGAGGAAATGACCCTCAAAACTTCATCGGCTATTGAGCTTAAAAAGTTTAGAGCAGTGGTGGCGAACATATGACACGCGTGCCTCATATGCAAATATTTCTGGCAAATTAGATTTCAAATTGTATCCTCATTTTACAAGAAAAAATATCTGGTGTGACTGGCCGCACACTCTTACTTTTGTCGGGTGTTTGAATGAATAATTATTGAATTATATAAATTTCTAGGGATATTTCGGCAGCATCCCACAGCCATCCTCAGCCAAGATTAAAAATACATAATCAGAGAAAGGTTAATAATAAAGTAGGCCCTACATAATATACTTATAGGTCAACACAAAGAAATAATATTGTACCTACAATTTAAAGCTGGAAAACGCCACAAACTGTGTTGACCTATAATTATATATTATGTACCTTATTATTAAACTTGTTCTGATAATGTATTTTTAGTCTTGGCTGATGCGGCCGAAATATCCCTAGAAATTTTATATATTTGGAAAAAAAGTCACATCAGATTTTTTTGTGCCGAGATATATTTAATTTCTGACAGTAGGGTATTTGAAGTCAAGATGTAAAATTTATAAATAGAAAAATATTTACAGTATATTTTGTTACTATGGAAACCATTTCTCTCATCTTTCCTATGAATTACAGGAGTAAAGTATGCTTCAAACAATTTTGAGAGAAAAATTAGAATTTTAAAAAACATCTAAAAAAAAATCTGGTGTGACTGGCGCACAGCACACAACTTTCGATTACCTTCGGTAATCGAAAGTTGTGTTCTGTGCTAGTCACACCAGATTTTTTGTGTCGACATATATTTAGTTTCCGACAGTACGGAACATTTGAATTCAGATGTAAAATTTATAAGTATGGGAAAATATTTATATTTTGTTACCATGGCAACCATTTCTACTATCTTTCCTATGAAATACAAGAGTAAAGTGGTCTTCAGAAGATTTCAATCGCAAAATGAGAATATACATTTTAAAGAGCATCTAAAAAATAATTGATTTTTGAATTTAAAAAAAATCGTTGGAGCAAATTTTGAGAAAATCGAAAAAAACTGAAAAAGTACATCAGTAAAGTACTAGTATTCTTTGGCCGATTTTGATTAAAAGCTTATTTTTCCGGTCCCGGGAGGTGTTTAACTTAAATATAAAATTTCAACCTCGTAGCTCAATTCCTTCATGCTTAAAATTGAACACACACACACACAGACACACACACACACAGACAGACCATGTCGCGAAAACCACTTTTTTGGATTCAGGGGACCTTAAAACGTGAAGATCCATCAAAATCTCGACATCGAATTTTTGACATGAATCCAATACTTTCTCTCTATATATATATATTACATATATACATAGGTAAGAGAAAGTAATAATTGATTTTTGAATTTTAATCTAAATCGTTGGAGCGAATTTTGAGAAAATCGAAAAAAAAACTGCAAAAGTAGGTACATCAGTAAAGTACTAGTACTCTTTAGCTGATTTTGATTAAAAGCTTATTTTCACGCTCCAGGGGAGATGTTCAACTTAAATATAATAAAATTTCGGCTACATAGCTCAATTCCTTCCTGCTTAAAATTGAAAAGACACACACACAGACACAACCACTTTTTTCGATTCAGGGGACCTCAAAACGTGTATATCCATCAAAATCTCGACATCGAATTTTTGACATGAATCCAATACGGTACTTCCTCTCTTTATATATTAACATATATAGAGGTAAGAAAAAATAAAAATGCAAGATTTCAAAGACGAATACTCAGATGAGTTTGGGACTGGTTCACTACTAAGGCAAATTTTTAATTTAAAAAAAAGTAAGTTTTTTGCTGTATTTACAAGAATTAGGCTACACGCCGGTGCTAAGTGAGTCCCTCATAAACCTAGTGTACTCGACGCTCTTAGTAGAAAAGTGTCTAACTTCACTTTTTTTCGAAAATTGTATTTTCTGTTGAAAAATATTCTCCTTATGCCCTGAACTGGGTAATAGCATAATTCAAATTTTTCAGTTCGAAAAGTGTTTAACAATGGCTCTAACAATGACAATGAAATGTTTATATGGCTCTCCTGAAAAATAAACAAAAATGGAGTTAGGCACTTTAGATTAGAACGTCGATGTATTACTTTCTCTCTCTCTCTATATATATATATATTAGCATAAATATAGGTAAGAGAAACAAAATTAGCGAAAATCCGTCGTCGATTTATTCTTATTGAAATTAAACAGCTCGGCTTAATAACCAAAGCAAGAGCTTTGCTTTACCTCTCGCTCTGAATTTCCTTGGAAATTCTCTTCTTTATGGTTTATTAAGATAGCAAAATAAAAGTGAGCGTAATTAATAGAGATTTATGATAAAAAGTTTTCTCGGATCATTAGCTGTCCAGACAAGCAACCTCCTTGATTATTCCATCTAGTCTTTAAAATTGAAAATTGCAAGCGTTGTTTTCTTTTCTCTCTCTCTCTCTCTCTCTCTCTCTCTCGCGTTAATTGTATTTAGAGCGATTCAATTCCCCCCTTTTTTTTTTTTTAATCTTTTACAATAAAGTAAAATAATAAATAAGAATAATCTTTTAATTAAAATCAAAAACGGATTAAAATGAACAACATTTAGAGAAGGAAAGCCAAAGAGAGAGAGAGATCTATCAAATTTCCTTTCATCCATCGCCGTTAGAATTCATTTACGCGTATAAAATACAAAACGAAACTCCTTATTTTGATAAAAAAAAATCTGGTGTGGCGGGTCCCAGTAGCACACAACTTTCTCATACCTCCGATAATTGAAAGTTGTAGTCCCTATTGTCACACCAGATTATTTGTGTCGACATATGTATATTTAGTTTCAGACAGTGCATTTGAAGATTTATAAAATTTATAAACATAGAAAAACATTTATAATGATGTATGAATTGGTTTCATAGCATGTTGTACCGGGAGAAATAAAACATTTAAAACTTCTCAGGAAACACCTTATACCAGTGTTTCCCAACATTTGAATTCTACGGCACCCCAAAGATGCATTGGGAATAACATTACACACTAGGAGCACCCTTACGGAACCTTCTTTCTCCCCCCCCTCCCCATAGTAAAACTAAATTTTTTCCCTCTCGTGAAAATCATTTTAGCTTTTATTTTTTGGGAAAATAAATTTTTGCACTCTGGAAAATTTTTGCCTCTTACGTTAAAAATCATTTGACCTTCACTATGATAATAAAGGTTTTTTGTTTAGGGGGTGGGTGTGCTCAGGGAGGTATCTGCTGCTGATCTTATTCGAATAAAAAAAAAATAATAATAAAATATAATCTTTGATTTTACTAGAAAATTTATTTATAAAATTTAAATTTTTATATATGAGTTTAATTTATAAAAATTGAGAAAGAAGAGAATTGTACATAAATAATTAATATATCTCCCCCCAATTGAAAAAAAGATAAAAATTTCTTAAGCGCTTATCTTGCTTATCTTGAAGACGAAGAGGAAGCGGCGTCGACCTCGTAGGCGGCAGCTCTCTCTTACCTCCAGGTATTCTTGATTTATATTTATATTTATTTATTTATTATATAGATCTATATGAGTATATGAAAATATGTATATTTATTTTCTAGTGCACTTTGAACGAAGACATCAGCGGCCTTCAAGCAGCTGAAGCTCAATGATGCCTCACCGGCTATTAAGAGAGCGAGAGAGTCCTTTTTTTTTATTTCTCCGTATTTTGATAAAAAAAAAGAACAAAAACATTGATAATTTATAAAAAAAATAATTCTCTTCCTTCTCTTTTAATTAATTGGTAAAGAATATAAAACAAAAAAATATACTTTTCTTTGATAACGTTGTGTCCTCAACCTTACCAAAAAAAAAAAAATTTTAAGGGCAGTAATAAGTAAAAATTTTTTTTTAAGATTATATCTAAATGTAGTCCTAGTACTCTATTATTAGGGTCCGACCGAAACAAGATTTTCAGCCGAAACCGAAACCGAAACCGAATATTCGGCCTCAACCTTAGTTTCGGCCGAAACCGTAACCGAAACCGAAACTTGTATTTGCTATAAAAATTTTTTTTCATTTTACCTTTTTTTTTTTTTTGAATTTTTTTTCCCTCCCGTGAAAATCATTTTACCTTTTTTTTAGGGAGACTGAAATTTTTTCTCCCTCAAGTGCAAATTATTTGACCTTTTTTTTTTTTGCATGCGAGTCTCATCCCATTTTTTCAGACTTTGGTTTCGGCCGGCCGAAAGGTTCGGCCACTTTTTTGGCCGAAACCGAAACTACGGCCGAAACCATGATTTTTGGCCGAAACTGGCCGAAACCGTAACCGAAACCGAATATTCGGTCGGTTCCTATCTATTATACGATATAAATATATATATTTAAATTTATTTATTTATTTATTTATCATTTTGACTACCCCATTTTTTTTTCCTCTTAAAAAAATAAATTAAAATAAGAAATTAATAAATCTTTTATTTCCCTGAATTATATTGCATTGTACTGTTATATTCTGAGATTATTGACAACCATCGTTTTATTTTATCTTTTAGACATGGGTCCTGAATAGATGAAGGATGAGATAAGTAATAATAAGTTAAAATATTAGGAGAACTCTTCTTTAAAGACAGGGAGGTTGTATTTGAGGCTGTGGGGAAGGAGGCGACAAAGGTATGACATTCCCTGGACTGGACTGATGGGGTACATTGCCGCCCCAGTATGCGTTTCCCTGTTGCTTTTCCTCTTCTGATCTCACTGGCTGCTGAGTGGGCATGGCATAAAAAGAAGCTGCTGTCCTAAGAGCATCGGTTCTTCCATCTGGAGTCTTAGGACTACTAATAGGCGACTGGTTATGATTTATTTGAGTAGAAGACATTGCAGGAGCAGAATTACCCCCCCCCCCCTCCTCCCCTCCCCCCCCCCCCCCCCCCCCAGTTGAATTAATTGGAAAATTGTTATTATTTATTCTAGGCGGATATTGAAAAGACATGGTTAAATTATTATCCTGTTGAGTATTTGAGTTTGAATAAAACCGATTATCTTCTTTATTGTTGTTTCGAGAGTATCTTCTATTATTATTATAGTTATTCCAACCTGTAGATTGAACATTAGGATTAAATGTACTATCAACCATTGTTGGAGCTTCTAATTGATCAATTTTTATAAGCGCGTCTCGAAGAGCTTGATATTCCCTAGGAGTACTAATCAAAGCGGCCTGAACGTGGCTCTCGAATTGATTAATAATGGTTGATAACCGGGTTTGTTCATTAGAGAGATAGACAATATTTCTTATCCATTTATAGGAATTTTCAAAATAAGATACCCGAGACAATTGAAAGCCAGGTATATATTTTCGAGCATGGTAATTTTGAATGAATCGACTCTGAGCATCCATACTCCAGAATCGCTGTAAAAAGGCCTGCTCCAATTCCCTTAAATCCGAAAAATTATAATCATTGGCCCGAAACCATTCCAGAGCCGGTCCACTGAGACAAAAACTAAAAAGATCAGGTGCCTGATAAGGATCTAATTTGTATTTATAGACCATCTTCATAAATTCGCACCAGGTCTGCTGTGGATTTTGTTGCGAAATATCAAGTTGTCCACTACATTTTGCACGTTCTGCCCATAAGATTTTAAATTCTTTTATATGGTTCACCTGTTGAGTGGATTTATTTAAAGCGGAACTTATCTCCTTCCTAACTATATGCTGGAGATTTGATTCTTCGGCAGATTTATGCTGCTCAACCGGAATAGAGGTCACATCTGGTACCTCCACGAAGCTGTGTCAACTCGTTTTGCAGTTGACCGATTAATTTATTTTGTTCTAAATTAACTTGTTTTAAATTTTCAATATCCCCTCTACAATTAATTTGACAGGATATTTCATGTGGTTCTAAAATTTTTTTTCTTAAATCTACTATTTCCTCTTCATTAATTCTAAGGCGAGTATCCAATTCGGGGGAGAGAGGGAGGTGAACAAGTTATATTATTCAATTTTTTTTTCTAGAAATGTTAAACGATTATTCGTGTCCCCCTAATTGGCGCTGGGCATCCTTTAAATGCAGTTTTACTAGGTTAATCTCACCATTTTGCGAAACTATTTGAGATTTTATTACTTGTTGCTCTTTAAATAATCTTATAAAATTCTGTTGATTATTCTTACATTCTAAATTGACATCATTTATTGATTTTTCAATCGCATCAAACCGGCCGTCCATTTTTAAAGATAAATCTTCTACCTTTGCAATTACTTTATTTAAATAACATATTATTGGTATGAGATCATTTGGAATAGAAGAAATTTCATTAGTGGGAAGAGGGGATTCGGCAAGTTCACTAGGAGGTGAGATTAAATCTAAAAGTGGGGGTGGCCAATCATTCCCTCCCGCTACTTCGAAGTCCTCCATGTCTAAATAATTAATGGATCCTTCCATTTTAAAATTATTAACTAATATAAGCTTATTATATAATTTAAAATTTCGCCTATTCTAATGCCTATTCAAAATTCCAGCACCTATCCACCACACTATGATAATAAAGGTTTTTTGTTTAGGGGGTGGGTGTGCTCAGGGAGGTATCTGCTGCTGATCTTATTCGAATAAAAAAAAATAATAATAAAATATAATCTTTGATTTTACTAGAAAATTTATTTATAAAATTTAAATTTTTATATATGAGTTTAATTTATAAAAATTGAAAAGAGAGAATTGTACATAAATAATTAATATATCTCCCCCCAATTGAAAAAAGATAAAAATTTCTTTAAGCGCTTATCTTGCTTATCTTGAAGACGAAAGAGGAAGCGGCGTCGACCTCGTAGGCGGCAGCTCTCTCTTACCTCCAGGTATTCTTGATTTATATTTATATTTATTTATTTATTATATAGATCTATATGAGTATATGAAAATATGTATATTTATTTTCTAGTGCACTTTTGAACGAAGACATCAGCGGCCTTCAAGCAGCTGAAGCTCAATGATGCCTCACCGGCTATTAAGAGAGCGAGAGAGTCCTTTTTTTATTTCTCCGTATTTTGATAAAAAAAAAGAACAAAAACATTGATAATTTATAAAAAAAATAATTCTCTTCCTTCTCTTTTAATTAATTGGTAAAGAATATAAAACAAAAAAATATACTTTTCTTTGATAACGTTG
>JAKCPI010011685.1:0-70535 GCA_023213315.1 Euborellia annulipes | reverse complement strand
TAAGCCTAATCATCTATAAAAGTTATATTTTCTTTTATAAATGATATGCGTAGAAATCAATTAATACTTTTCAAAATAACCGCCTCATCCCTTTCACTGTTACGAGCCAATCAGAAATCATCTTTACAAAGCATCTTGGGAGGTTGATGAAAAATGATCGAATTAAGATGAATAACAATTTAATAATGTTTTTTATTTATATAAGTGTTCAAGTATTTTATTTAATAATGAAACGAGTCTGCTAAAGAAGGATAGAGATCAGCCCATAATGACTGTAAGTCAATTATATTTATGACACGCATCATTTATTTATCATGCATTACCTAAACTGCATCTATTTTTGGTAATTATTAAAATTGGGCAAAATAATGAATAAGCTTAAGCCCTACTATTCAAATAATTAATCCACTTCAAAAGTTATTTTTATATCTATAATATAAATCAATCAAAGAATTAAAAAAAAAAATTAGACATCTTGATCCTCCACAAAATATCGAAATCACATCGTTGTTAAGTTTTTTAAAAAAATTCATATTGTCACCATCTTAAGTTCATTCTTATATAAAAAGCTTTTAATCAGAATATTGTTTCGTGTCCTTGGAGAGGTCAATTGTCACCCTGCCCTCTTAAATGACGCCACAGTTTTCAAATTTTTTTCCTTTTTAAATAATTGCTTATATCCTCAATTGCTATATCATCATATCTCACATTTAAGAAAATTGTTTCCCTTCATATAGAACGACCTTCATATTCATCATATTTATCATTCATCTTAATAATTAAGATTTATTTTAATAAGTTAGAGTAAATCTAAGTCTACAATATTGTCATCATATTTAATTATTTAATAAAATTATTCATTAAAATCTTAAAGCTCTATTGATCATGCGAACTAAATTATCTTATTATAGCTATTACGCAACAAAGAAAATTTAAAAATTATCTTGAAAATAATTTACTGTATATCTAGAAATCCATTATATCTACGTTACAAGAAAAATCTTTTTAATATTATGACAATAATTTGTAGCATATAAAACTGGACTGATCAGATTTTGACTTATTTTTGATGTCTTTGACCCCTGGTATTCTATTTGTTTACCACAATGAAATTGAATAAAAATGTTTTGTAAAAACAATTTGGAACTTTTGAAATCTCGATGTTCTGAAAATATAAAAAATAAAAAACAACGTACACATTCAGGGAGCAGATTACACTAGTCGTGAAATTGTTTTCCAGCCTGGACATAATTCCTTCAGATTCCTAAGTAAAATGAATCTAATATGACTTCCGTTTTCCCTCACCTCGTGCTGTTTTCGGGGGACAGCCCCCTACTTATTTCCCTTTTCGTTAATCTTAGGGCCATGAATTAAATTTGGAAGGATAAAAAGGAATATTTTAGCCTTATTATTTCTCCTGAAGGTCTAGAAAGGTGAAAAGTTAAAAAACATGAACATTTGGATCCAAGAGGAGGGGGGAGGGGGAGGATTTGTCCCTTAAATTGCAAAAAAATCATTAAAAATGATCGATTTTTTGTTTTCGCAATTTTTTCACTTATTTTCTACCAGTGGCGTCATTTCAACTTTTTTTTTGGGGGGCAAACATTTTTTTTTCTTAAAATTTACTTACAAATGGGTACTCAAATTTGGCCAAAACATATTTAATTTAATTAATTGTTTAATTTTGTACAGTTTGTATACTCGTAGATGTATTTTGGAGTATTTTATTTAGAATAATATAAAATTTTATAAAAATCAGAGCCCTTGGGGGGGGGGGGCAAATGCCCCCCCTGCTCCCCCCCCCCAAATGACGCCACTGTTTTCTACATATTCCAGCTAACAGACCCACCTCATCCTTCCTTAAATATCCCTGAACAAAAAAAAAAAATATATATATATAGGGTAAAGCGGGTGAAGTGTGAACGATTCCGAAGCCCTCGCAAGAATATGAAAGATTCACAGCTACACGCAGTACAATCGGTCGAATTCGCAAATATTTAAGAAAGAAGAATCAGTAGATATAATTTTAAATTTGTAAAGATCCGCTCAAAAAAAGTTAGTTATAATCGCATTAATGCGTTAATGTTTTTGAACTTTTCATCACTCTCTAGACAAGTGGTTCCGAACCGGTGTGGCCTGGCACCCAAGGGTGCCGCGAGATATTTAGATAAATCTAAAATAAAAATAAAAGAAAGTAAAATAAATAAAGAGGCGGAAAAAATAAAGTTTTGCTAAAAAAAGTCAAATGATTTTAACATAAAGGGCAAAAATATTCCGGAGTGCGGAAAAAATTTACCTTTGTTAAAAAAAGGGTCAAATGACTTACGGAAAAAAAAAATTTTCCCAAAAAAAAAAAAAGGTAAAATGATTTTTGATTTTCAAGCAAGGCGGAAAAAATTTTGTTTTGCTAGGGGGAAAAAAGGAAGAGTGCCCCGAGTGTGTAATGTTATTCCCAACGCACCTTAGGGGTACCGTGGACTTAAATAGGATGGGAAACACTGCTCTAGACCTTCAGAAGAATTATTAAGGCTAAAATATTCCTTTTTATCCTTCCAAATTTAATTCATGGCCCTAAAATTAACGAAAAGGGGTGAAAATAAGTAGGGGCTGTCCCCCCAAAATGGTACGTGGTGGGGGAAAACGGAGGCCATATTTGGATTCAGGAGATATTTAAGAATCTGAAGGAATTATCTAGGGGCTTTTTTCATGTCGACTAGTGTTATTAAGGAGCAAATCAATTTTGTTTCCATTCAATAAAAGTAAAAGAAAATATAATCAAGTTTGTTATTTTAGGAGAACAATTAAACTTAATTAAGATTTAGAGTTAATTAGGCGGAACTCTTCTGCGCTTAAAACTCTTTTGGTTTGATGACGCAATATATAAATAACATGGGCTGTCATTATCGAAAAAACATTCTGAGCTGGTACACTTAAACCGCTCCATGAATTCGTAACGCTTTAAATTAATTTGATCCCACCTTTTTTTTCCTCTTCTCGTCGGTTTAACTATATTATACTTAAAAAAGAAGTATGTTGGTGGTGAGGAGGAGAGGGGAAGCACATATAAAGGGTTTTTTTTTTTCTGAACCTCCCCTTTCTCCAATCAACTATATTATACTTAATTAAATAAAAAAGATATTACCAACAATACCTTTACTGTTCAAATCTGTCACAACTGTATAAGTTGAGGTGACGAAACAAAATGTATTTAATACATGTGCAGATATTTTTGTTCCTGATTGACGATCTTGAACACATTGAATTGGTTCACCAAAATATTGACGAGAACAAGCCATGGCGACACAAATTAAAAGAACAATAACAGTTACACGGTGATGAAGGGCTGCTAAACGCCATTCTAGAGCCAATTGACCTCTTTTACGTCGGACCTAAGAAATAAAAAAAATTCCAAAAATAAATCTACTAAATAAAAAAAAAAGATTCTCATCAATTCGCCATTAGGAATGCCTAAGTTGCCGAAAAGACTGTGTGTGTATATGTGTGTGAATGTGAGTATGAATGGGAAAAGTGTGTTAAAAAAAAAAAAGAAAAGAAAAAAGCGAGGGTCCACCGAGGCGGGCCCGAGCCAGCTGGAGGGGGATCCAGGGGGCTAGTATATTTTAATTTTTATAAGTATAATCAGAACCGTAACTAGCTTTTTTGGGGCCCTGGACAAGACCTCACCACTGGGACCCCCTACACAAAATTTTATATAGTGCTACTGGTTTGTTATTTAAATAAATTCATTCGCGCTGATGATCCACTTAATCTTATAAAGGTGGATAGTGGAATCTCTTTTTCTTGAAGAATATCGGGGTGGGGAGGGGGGGGAATAAAGTTCAAGACAAAATAATTTAAAAGTCTATCTTTTAAAACATCTATCTCATCAATAATTGGAGGTATAAGTTGAAGTAGGCGGACCCAAAGAAGTGGGTGGTTCTGACCCTAAAAGAGGCTACTCATGGTGGGCCGAGGTAGGCAGAATTTATGAGATGCCTTCCTGGTGGAACACACTAATCTCGAAATATCTTGACCAGTTCTTATTCTTGCTCAAGGTGGGAAATTTTCATTCAACGATCCTGTAATAAAAATTTTGCGCTTCTCTTGAAAAAATGTATTAAAAAAAAAAAACTTCTATAAGTTTTAGTTTTATTTATTTTTATATCTCCCAAACCACTAGGTGATATGAATGCCGAATAGGAAATGTATCTTGTTGATTTCAAGGCCAAACAAAATTGAGAATAGCTGAGAATTTTTTAAGAATAATATTGAGGTCAATGCATGGGAAAGTATAATAAAATAATCTTCTTAATGTATAAAAAAAAGAAAATAAACACTGATAATAGAGTTTGTTTTTAAATAACTCTAATATTGAAGATAAATAAATAAATTCCTCCTTGTTTAATATTGTCGGAACGTTTTTAAGAATATTAAAACAATTTTATGAATGAAAATATTAATTAGAAACTGTGAAATAGACAAATAGTCACGTATAAAGGAATAAATTAGTAAACATAGAGATTAATTAATAAATGAAACGAAGAAATTTAGTTTTTCTAATAAAAATACTTACAGAAACATTTTTTAATGATTTCAAAATTCCGAGCATGATTCACTTAAGTCCCTTTAAAATGTTTATAACATGTTAAAGGATGCATGTTCTTGAGTCTATGTTGCTCTGTGCCTAACTAAAGTGAATGTCAGGTTGACTCGTTTGTCTTCTCCTTCCCATCCGGGCTGATCAACTTGATTACGTCATCTCTGGATAAATTGCAAATGACTATACCCACATTTTTACATAAAAACAAAGATAGAAGATGAGGTCAGGGTCAGGGAAAATGCTTAACATTTTTCTCCTTAAAAGTTAATTTTAATACAATTAGCTAGTATTCTAAATTATAAATAGCTAATTAATGTTCTTTTTTTCTGATTTATTTTATTTTTTATTTTTTTTATTAAAATTTTGTATTTATATCAGTCTTTCGCATCAGATGTAAATTCTATTATAAACAATGAGATATAATTTTTTTAACTGATGAAATTAAGGCGGTGATTGGGGTTGGAGATGGGAGGGAGAGACAAGCGAAAATTCAATCTTTTTATCGTACTGTACTGTCTCAAAACTTTCGAAAAATTTTTGAAATCAATATCCTTATATTAACAGGGGTGGATTTAGGCATTTGCCGCCTCTAGGCAATGAAGTCTCCCCCCCCCCTCTCTTCAACCTTCCCAACTAAAAAAAACTGCGTTTCTTTAGTTATTTAAAGAATATTTTCAAAAAAATCTATACGTATAAATGTAAGTTTTTTTTTGCAAATTTTGCCGCCCCTGAAATTTGCTGCCCCTGCCTAGTCTGCCTCTTCAGAAAAAAGTTCCTGTATATTAAAAACTTATAATAAAAATTTTAATTTTTAAGTAACTTATTTTTAAATTTATAAAATATCTTTTTGTTAATGCAAATGAAAATTTCTCAAATTAACACCCTTTTATAAAGAGTTATCAATTAACACATTATATTACAAAAAATTTAAAAATAACTGAATCACGAGAAAAAAATTTTCATGATTATAAGTAAAAAAAAAATGTTAAAAAAAAAAGTTTATATCTAAAAATTTCTAATTAAATAAATGTTCATAATTTAATCGAAATTAATTTAAAAAATTTGACAATTTTTTTTTTTTATTTATTACTTTTTCTCTATTTATTAATAAGAGTTCGTGTTCATATACGAGCACTAGCGTTTCCAGGAGAGGCAGGCTTTGGTGGGAAAAATTATTAATATGATTTTAATTATACAAAAGTTCTTTTTTTTTAATGCTAATTTAAATCCGGAATTAAAATATAATATATCATTATAAGCCGCATTACACTCCCATCCTTGAATATGCCACTAACACTCCACCTTTCCTACCCGAAAAAGTTTTGGGGCCTTCTCTTAAAAAATTCTTCGACCCGTCACTTTGTACGAGGAAGGACAATTTTGAAGTCCCTAATGTGTGCTCATGGGGCGTAACTTGGGAGGTGCCGGGGGGGGGGGGAGGGGCTAGCTCGCCCCAGAAGGCTCGTGGCCCCCCCAGAAAGCTCCCTGCCCCAAGAAAAATTGAGAAAATATGAGGCTTTCCCATGGTCCACCCCAGCCAAATTCTCTAGTTACGCCCATGTGTGTGCTTGTCACACCAGATTTATGTGTCGAGATATATTTATTTTCCGCCGATATGTTAAAATTCAAGAAAAGATATAAAACAATTTTGAGAGCAAAATGTGTATATACATTTGAAAGAGCATCTAAAAAATAATTGATTTTTGAATTTTAATCAAAATCGTTAGAGCGAATTTTGAGAAAATCGAAAAAACTGAAAAAGTATATCAGTAAAGTACTAGTACTTTTTGGTCGATTTTGTTTAAATGCTTATTTTCACGCCTCAGGGGGATGCCTAACTTAAATATAAATCTTCAGCCTCATAAGTTAATTCCCTCATGTTTAAAATTGAACACACACACACACAGAGAAAGACCATGTCGCGAAAACTACTTTTTTGGATTCAGGGGACCTCAAATCGTGTAAATCCATCAAAATCTCGACATCGAATTTTTGACATGAATCCAATACTTTCTCTCTCTATATATTAACATATATAGAGTTAAGAGAAATAAATAGGGTTTTAAATGAATTAATTAATATTATTATTAAGAAATCCTTTATTTCTTTAAATTAAAATTAATCAAAATGGATAAGTACAAGATTCAGCAAATTTTAATGGCAAAGCCGAAATTTTATTTGTCTATCTTCTGTTCGTATAGGGTAGACCTATATGCGGTCCAGGCACAAAGTTGTAATTTTTGTTATACAAGAGCATATCTATCTTTATGAAAAAGAGTATTAAAGAATGAAAATAGATTTTTATATAGTTATATTTATTTTTTTCTTTTATAATCAATTCACCTTAAAATTGAATTAAACTATAATCTCAAGGAATAATTTATTTGTATATCAAGGTCTAAATGAATTGAAAAAATTAAGAAAAGAGAAATCCCCTAGATTAAATCTAGTTAAATATAAATAAATAATAATAATTTTAAGATGAATTGATTATAAAATAAAAAAAAATAAACTTAATTATATAATTATATATAAGAATAAAAATTCATTCTTTAATAAACTCCCACGCAGAAGCATTTGCCTGTTTACAAGAAAGAGATATATACACAGGCTGTTTGTGAATTGAAAATGACAACTTTGTGCTTCGACTACAAATAGCCTACTAGGATCTCTTAATTTAATTATAATTGTTCACATCATGGTATTTTATCTTTGTAGTAAGGAGTAAAAAAATTTCATCCTTAACATCTCCTTCAGCATTGGCAAATTTATTATTTGCTGAACCTGTAATTAACCTTTCTGATTTCGTACATCAACATAAACCTTTCTTCGAATAATTTAAACAATTATTTTAGAGATTTTATAGCCATTTGGAGAACCCCTTCTCTGTTCTTATTGCCACCTATGAATCCTGTGGCATGAACAAAAATACAATCTTCAATTCCTGCTACTGCAGAAAGTTCTTCATCTCGAAGTCCCTGCCAAGATTCATGCAAGGGTTGACGACAGACGAAACTACTTGGACTAACAGAAACAGCTTGGACTCGCCATGCATCGTTGGATTTAAATAAAACGAATTTAATTGGTGTCTCGGTTAAATTCATTTCTTTTTCTAGTTGATAAAAATGATCTTTCCAAGGGCAGAAGGTCTCCAATGTGATTATTTGGCCCGATTCATGTGTTTTCATTCTCGACTCTAGTGCCTTGCTTACAATATCTCTTGCTGGCCACCAAACTCGAGCTAATCTCTGCATTCGATCAGTAAATTCTGCTCCGACCAACTCATAAGCCTTATAAAACTGTTCAGTTTCATCTAATTCTGTATTATTCCATTCTGGATTTAATCGGGAAACGCGTTGACTTAAACTTGTCGTAATATAATAATTTGGTTCTCCGTCATATTGTGTAATTCCATTATCAATAGCATCAATTTCTTGAATGAAAGTTTCGTAACCTTTCCAAAAGACTTGGTCCAAAATGTTTTCATCTTCAATCTTCATTAGGTTTTGAAGAATTCGACGTCCGAAATGATAATATATAAGTCCGGCACTGGACAATTTAATAGTCCATGGCTTTTTGGGATTTAATGAATGGATTGATTCAACAAATGAACGCTGATGATGATCATAACGATGATTCGACGGATCATAAACTCCACCCACATCAACGATGATATCACATGTTAAGAGAAGTTGCTCATCACGGGAACGAACTATCTCAGCCGTTTTATATTCTGGCAAACATTTAATTAAAAAACAAGCAAGAACTTCATCACAATGAAACATGCCATTATGTGTACCGATTTTAACATTATTGCTTGTCTTTTCACTCATTTTCAAAAAATTGTTCTCTGCGCTTGATGCTTTGTAAAATGACCTTTTGGCACTTTTGGTAAACAACCTGCAGTAACCTAACCTTAACTTACTAAGGTTTTTTAGCATTTAGAGAAAAATAAAACTTTTGTGAATATTTAATTAAATAAAAATCTTGACTTAATTATTAAATTTGTATAAAAAAATATTAAATATTTTTGTTCAATTATAAAATATTTTGATCCTAAGGAAATAAAGTAATTTGAAATACAAATGACAACGCCAGCTGGTGGAATTCTTTCAAATTAAAATGTGACGTCACAAATTTCTGATTCGTAAACATTTGTCACTTGGTTTAATTCTCCTTCTCATTTAATTAATTTTTATTCATGAATCTAACCTATATTTTTTATTAATAGTATATTTATTAAGAATTTCAAACAATGAGTTCTGGTCGAGTAAAAACAAAAGTAGTAGAAAAGACAGGCGGTATGTTTTCAATACTTTTATATTAATGAATTTGCATATTTTATCATTCTAATGTCAAACTTTTATAAAAATGATGGTTTACTAACAAATTTTGTGATTTTATTTTCTAGAAATTGTTGCTTATAGTGAAGCTGCTGTTAGGAATAATGCTGGGATAGTAGAATATTGTAAAACATCAATGGCAGCCCTATCAGGAGGTACAGCTGGTCTTCTTGGACTCACTGGATTATATGGATTTGCTTTTTATGCCTTTGCTGTCCTTGGTCTTTGGGTAATAAGAAATAAATTATATCGATTTATTATATTGTATTATTGTGTTCAAGTTTCATTCTTAATTATTCTGATCTGTGTAATTACAAACAATTCTTTTTATCTATTAATAAGCTCAGGACTTGCCATTAAAAGGATTCTCAAGTTTCTAGAACTAGAACTGTCATCAGAATAAGAAAAAATTAAAATGTTGATAGAATTATGAACAAAGAAAAATTCAAATTCCAAAAATGAATAATTCTAACTGGACTAATAGTAAATGATGTATTGAAATTTATATTTTCTTCTTTAGGCACTCATATTATTGAAAGCTGGAAGTAATTGGAAAAAATATTTCATCAATCGAAGAACTTTACTCACAAATGGCTTTTTTGGAGGTTTATTTGTAAGTTTTCACATAATAAAAAAATTAATATTTTTGTAAACTAATTATTTATATATTTTTTTTAGACATATGTTCTTTTCTGGACGTATCCTTTAATATTATATTAAAAAATTATCTTTTTTATAGTTATTTATTTCTTTATGACTACGGTATACAATAATCATATTCATCAATTATATATATATATACAATATATAAAGAAAAACCAGAATTTTTTCGTTCAAGTCTTTATCTTACAGCCATCGTCACATATTTAATATTATTACAATCATCTCATTATTTTCCTTAACATTCATTTAGATTTTTATACGGAATGGTACATGTATATTAAGTGAATATTTAAAAAAAATTTTATTATACATATAAGAGGTATTGCATTCCGTTTCTGTTAAATTGTTATTTATTTATTTATAAAATAAAACCTCAAGAAGATTTAATAAATTTGTTTGCAAGAGATATTTTAAAAATCATTATCATTATCATTATAATATAAAGCGCCAGCCATTGACTTCCGTTTTATGTGCCTGTTAACCACTCTCTCTCGCTGATTGGAGAGAGACAATAATATTAATATTTTTTTCTGTTCCCTAATCGCCTGAATGCCCCCCCCCCCCCCTTTGGGACAGCTAGTGGATATAGTTATATTGAAGACTATTCAAATAAAATTTCAATCAAGGAAGGGTTGCCAAAGCAGAGACTGGCAGCCAAATTTTTTCTTTAAATATTTTATTGGGCCAACTTATTAGTTTCGCCAGGGCCCAAAAAGTGTCAAGAAAGTATCTTGCAATATCTCCCACCTGATGAGCATTGGTACACATAGCTGCCTAATGCAAAATATAAATACTTTCTTGACATTTATTGGGAGGCCTCTAGATGGCCTCTATTGAGACCGAAATGTTGTCCCAATAAAATATTAAAAAAAAAAAAAAAATTGGCTGCCAGTCTCTGCTTTCACTTCCTTGATAGAACTCAAGAGCCACAACTACAATATTAATAAAATTTCTTTTAAATCGAAATATAAAAGATAAGATTTTATTTTAAAATAATTTGAATTAAAATATACATTTTTTTAAATTAAAAAATTTATTATTTTTTCTTCTTTTTTGATTTTTTCTTATTAGATGATGATGAAGATGAATTATCTTTTTGTTCATCAGAAGATTTTTTTTTCAACATCTTTGTCATCACTCATCTTCATTTCTACATCCTGGTGATTATCAGTACCTTGCGAAGGAACGGAAAATCCTTCAATCTGAAAATATCAATAAATATATAATATAAAATAAAATAAAAAAATAGTTTTATGCAATTCTTCAATGTTTTCATTGGATATCACCTCCTTGGATTATTTTCTGTGACAATTGTCTTTCAAGATAGGTTTCTTTGAGTGAGAACTCACCAAGAACTTTGTCTAATTTTACTAGATGATTATACTTGAGAAAAACTTTTTTAGAATGATCCGAATTTAATTTTATAAACGATATATATATATGCAACTACTAACAATTGAGATAAATCGAAAGAAACAAAATTTATCAGTATTTTTTCTGTGCTTATAAGTGGGCAAGTTTCTATTAGTAAAATTTAAACTTACCACTGGATATACTAATTGAAGAACAATTTTTTCATGTTGTATATTTGAGCGATCTAAACTTAATTGGACTGTCACTGGATCAAAAATATGAAATTTTGTCTTTCCACAACTCTGAGTCTGCTCCTGTAGAAATATCGATATTAATGCTGATTTTTCTTGATTCAAACAAAAAAAAAACTTTCTTAATATATAAATTATAATTTATTCATATCTTACCTCTTCGTTATAAATAAAAGTTACATTCCCGTGACCGATTGTTTTATTATCTTTTGATGCAAGATATAAAATGCCTTCAAGTCCATATTTGGGAATTAAAATTTGTAAAGCATTTTTTCGGACATATAAAACATATCCTTGTTCATCTTGAATTTTATCTCGAAAGAAGAGCTAAAAAGCAATTATAAAAATTATTTAATAAGAATATAATAAAACAAAATGTGGAGGACGTGGTACATTAGAAGATGAAAAAAATAAGACTTCTTTCAGTCCGAAATATTTAATTTCACCTTGTCGACGTTTTGGGGACTAAAAGTCGCCGATTTTCCGGACAAGAATGTTAAAAAAAAAATTGTTTTCCCCTCCTTCAGTTGTTAGATAGCTTAGAACGTGATTATATTTAACAATATACGAATTGTCCTGGGTGTACTTATGCTGAACCACCACTAGAAGATGGGTGAATGACGTCCCCGAAACGTCGACAAGTTGAAATTAAATATTTCGAGAAGTCTTTTATTTTTTCATCTTATAATAAATAAAAAAGTATAATAATAATTACATGTGTATGAAGGGCAACAGATGCTCGTCCGGCATATTGAGCCATTCTATTTCGGTAATTTAAATTATTAGTAATATTATTGTTCATTTGGACATCAAGCATTGCAGGATAAGTTGCATCAGCTCCAATACAAGAAGCCAACAATCGATGAACCATTACATCAGCATACCTTAAAAAATATACATTATTTAATCAATATAAATTTTTGTTTTGTATACCTATTATTTAAATATGTGGAGAAAAAGAAAATGATGAATTAAATCCATTTGTATATATTACCTTCGAATTGGTGAAGTGAAGTGAGTATAAATTGGAGCAGCGAGCCCATAATGATAAAAATCATCTTGTTGGACGAGACCAGAAACAAAATACACAGCTTGAAGCATACAACGTGTGGCAAGAATACGAAGCATCGTATTAAAATACGGATTTTCTTCACGATTTGCATGGTCAAGGGAAATTGCAAGTGATTTGTTCGAAGATATATCGAGAGTAAAATCCTTAGGAAATGAAATTAATTATTAAATAAATAATATAGTAAAATTTAACTCAAAATTTTAACTCTTACTAATTTCTTCCCTGCTTTGAGAAGCGGTTCAAAGTTATGTTCAGGAGGTGTTGGATGTCTTCGTAGAATTGCACATTGAGGAACTTCGTGGAGAATTTTCTTTGCTACGGATATATTCGCTAATAACATAAATTCTTCTACCATTGAATTGGTGTCTCGCATTTTTTTAGCTACCACTTCTAATGGTTCTAAAGTTTCTGAGTCAACGTGAAAACGAATTTCTGGTGATGCTAATACTAAAGCTCTAAAAATATAATAATATTATTTATTCAAAGTATTGTAATTTAAGTCAACTATCATATTAACATACCCATTTTCGATTCTTCTTTTTTTAAGAATTTTGGCCAATTCGTTTAATCGTCTTAGTGATTTGGTTAGAATATCATTTAATGATGGATCATCAATTCGAATTTGAGCTTCTTCATAAGTTAAAGCAGCTCTTGATCGAATTATACTTTTACAAAATTTTGTTTCTATAATAGTAGCATCCGCTCTGCGCATTTTCCAAATACATGAAAATGCATATCGCTCTTCACCACCACGTAATGAACAGAGGTTCGAACTTAATAATTCTAAAAAAAAAATTATTTTTAGCGTATTTTTTATATATTACCTATATAAGATATAAATATCTACAACATACCTGGAACCATATCAATTCTGTTATCTACTAGATATACAGTTGTAGCTCGAGAAGCAGCTTCTTTATCAATAGCAGTTCCGGGGCGAATAAAATGTGTAACGTCAGCAATATGAACACCAACTTGCACAAATTCGTCGTCCAAATCGAGACAATGAAGAGCATCATCTATATCAGTACAGCCTGGAGGATCGACTGAGCAGATTGGAATATGTCGCAAATCTTCTCGACGAGCTAATTCCTTAAAATTAGTTAAACATCTAATTAATGAAAAAATTATAGTACTATTTTAGGAGAAGAATTAATAAATGATGAACATTTAGCTGAGTGTTTATGTAATTAAGATTTTCATCACCAATAATGTCTGCAAAATTTGAACTCATTTGTAAAACAGGAATTCATCGCCTTTGAACTTTGAGAATTTTGAAAATTTTCTTAAAACTAAGGATTCCCTTTGTTTTCGTCCTAATCGTAAATTTATTTACATTCCAAAAATAATATCCCGGGGGCTAATTAGGATAGAATAAAGAGATGCGGCTTGAATTCTGACCCAGGCACTCCTATAAGATTAGATATATTGCTTAAAAAATATAAATAGCCTTTGGGTTAGCTCCCTGGTAGAGTTTCTGCCTCTTGTGGGTCAAGGGTTCGCATCCCGACTCATGTAGGAAAAATTTATTTCAATTGGATTGGTTACCAATCCAATTATCTAATTTATAAAAGGATTAGGCAAAATAGATTTAAACAAAATTGTCAATTTGTTACAAAATCACAAAAAATTTCATAAAGAGTAAATTGGACAACAAAATTTTGAAGGAGTCAATTCAAAGCAAACAAAATCTAATAGCGATTCAACTAGTAAAACAACAATGGGCGTAGTCAGTGGGAGGGGGGAGGGGGGCCAAACTTCCTCCCTGTCTTGTCCTGAAAATTTTTTGTGTATTAAAAACAAATATATATTTTTCCCATTGTGAAATTTTTTTAAATTCTACATTAATTTAATTTTTTATTTAAATAAATAATTAAAATAATCTATGAATACAGTATATTAATTGCATACCCCCTTTCTTGCCCTAACGAGTGCTTGGCTCCCCCCTCCCCCTAACAAGATGTCTGGCTACCTCCATGAAAACAACCCCACACTAACGATTGTTTCTAATCTTTGCTGAGTATTGTTTTTTTGGCTTCGGTGGCCAAACACACATTAGCGTTACATTTTATAATGAACGTTATCAATTGAGTTTGTTATTTTAAAATAATGTCTTAAAAATTAAATAAAAATAAAAACAAAAAAGTAAACAATGTATTGTTGTTGATTTATGTTTTGACACGCGGGGGAAAAAAATTGTGAATGGAATGGAAAGACATTTAAGAAAAGTATTAAAATTTCATGGAAAATCGCCAACAAGAACAACAACAACAGCAAGGAAATGAAGGATTTGTTGAAAGATTTTTAGCAAAATTTGGATTTAGAAATGATAATATAGAAGAGGAAAAAAGTGTACATGATAATGAGAAAGAAATAAAAGGAAACTTAAAAGAAATGGAATTAGAATCAGACAAAAAGAGAGATGAAACGTCACTGAATAGTATAACAAAGATGGGAGAAAGTTCTACAGAGATTGTTTCCCTAACAATCCCGGAAAATGATTATGAAGAGGTTGTTGCTTTAAAAAATCTAACAAACGAAGAAACGGTGGTATGTTATTTTTAAATCAAATTGGGAACAAGTAATAAAATTTATCTTGGAATCATTAGAAAAATACTTTCTCTCGACTTGGGATCATGATATTTAGGTCTATATTCATAATCAATTTTGACATTAATATCACAAAGTAACTCTCATCCTCGAAATAGTTGTGCTCTAAATCAAATTTCAATAGAAAAAAAAAACAAAGTTGATTATGAATACACCTATTTAATATAATTAGATTCCCATTAAAAAAAAAAAAAAATTAAAATTAAATTACTAGTAAATATATTACGGTATATTGATTAATCAAATTTATTTATTCAATTTTTATTTTGACTGAAAGAATAATTCAAACATAAGTCTTCCACTTTTGCCAAGAAATAATTCTGTGAATGATCTTGATTATTTATCTAAACAACTTCGAGGATTAATCAATTATCTTTATGATCAACCAAATCTAACATTTTTGACAGGAGGAAACTATCAAAGGTAAAAATATTTAATTTTCCCCCTACACTTAGGGTTCGCCCACATATTACGTAACGCCTTTTTTCTAGTCCCCCCCCCCCATGTCACAGTTAGTCACATACAAACTAACTCCCCCCTACAAATATGTCACATATATATATATATATATATATATATATATGTAACTTTTTATATATACCGTATATATGTGTAACTTTTTTTCCTAACTACCCCCCCCCCCCCCCCCGAATAAAATTTCTTATACAAAAATCATATTAATGAAAAAAAAAAAAAAATCGACATATCCCTTCTACTAAAAATCATATTATTTTAACTTTTTTTTTTACACTCCATTTTTCCCTGTTGTGAAAATCATTCGATCTTTATTTTTTTCAAAATTTATAAATTTAACTTTGAATTGTTATGTCACACTTAGAGAAACCCCCGGGTCCTCCATGTCACAATTAGTAACGTTTGGTCCCGACCCCCCCCCCTAATGCGTTACGTAATATGTGAATGACCCCTTAGCATCTTTATTTATGACTTTTCTCTTTTGTGACCTAAAATTTCTACTCTGAATCATTCACCAATAACAAATAGGGGCAATTCATTATGCCTGATGAACCATAATCAATCTATAAAATTAATATAATTTATATTTTGTATTTGAATAAACAATATATATATATATATATAAAGTTCAAGAATACAAGAATACTCTCTAAGCTTTACGATGTAGTAATCCCTCATATCCTTATAATATGACCTGATTTAAGGGCCAAGGCAAAAATGTTCTTAATATTTCAGAAAACAGGAAGAACGATTGAAAAGTGATTTGGAAGAATTACAAATATTATATAGAGAAATTGATGCTACTAAATCAGCTATAAGTAGATTAAATAAAAATAAAACTGCCGTTAGAACGGAAAAGCGTCTAGTTCGAAATAACTTAGAGCGATTACGTAGCGAAGGTAGCAGAATAATAATTCAATAAAGTTTTACAATAATAATGTAAAATATCTTTTTAGCAATGGTCATCATGGAAAAGATGGTGTCTACTAATGAGCCTGAACTATTTAAAAAATGGGAGACATTACGAAAAAGTGAAAATATTGAAGAATTAAATAATTTTCTAAGCGAAATTAAGGTAGAAAAACTTTTATTTGGAAGAATTTTATAAATTAAATTTTTTAAAGAATATCCAGAGAATAAATTCACCACTTATTTTATTTTTGAAGATATTCCGACCGGTATCACGCCTGATTATCTTCAGTACAATTTCAGCAAAATAAAATGAGGCCCATCAAGGCGGTGTATTCTCGATATATTTTTTTTATATATTTCGTCTAGCAATAAGTTTTCAAAGTAACATTAAATTTTTGATTACATTGATCTGTGGCGATGTAGCTAAGAGGAATTTTTGGTTCACTATTCTAAAAAAAAATCTCGTTTATGCAAATGTAAATTCTCTAGAGATGGAGCCGAAACTGTCTCCACTACTCTTGAGATTCATTTCGTAGAGGCTTATTTCCTGGCTGCCTGCTCCATCACTTATTGTTCTCTAGAGATATTTAACTACATAGATATGTAGTCCGATCTCGAGTCAAGTTTAAGAACCCCTGCTTTATGCCATTCTTTCTTATTTTTTAAAACAATAAAAAAAGATATATATAATTTTTAGACTAAAGAAATGACAGCCGAAACGATGGCTCGACTAGTAAGACGCCGAATTTTCCAAATACGTGCAGCATCAATAATAAATGATGATTGCTCTCAAAATTTCCAAATTACAAAACCTTCCAAATTAAAACAACCTATGGCAAACACAGTATCAACCTCTCCAATAGGATCACAAACGGGAACCAAACGTTCTAACGCTATAACAAATATTCGGCGAAAACGAATAAGTGTAAATGCAAGTGGAAGTTCTTCAATAAATTCAGGAATTCGATTACGACCGATGATAGGACGAGAGAAAACTACGATACAAATAACACCTACAAATTCTATTCAGGTAAACTATCATGATTATTATTTCAAAATTATCAAATAAATTAAAAAAATAATTTATTTATAGAATCCGAATCAAAGACCTTCTAATAACAGTATGTTTGTGGCTGTGTCTAACAGCAGTCACAGTTCAATTACACAAATTGGACCTCAATTGCCGCCGAAGCCTCGAATCATAAGACCAAAGCCACCAATTCCTCCTCCTCCTCCTCCGATAATAAGAACTCGTCATATACGGCCTATTTTTGAGAATGATTTATTATCAAGTCCCAATAGTAACACGAGCCAGAGCGTAAGTGAAGCAACCAGTAGTTTATATTTGACATCATCTAGCACTTTCCAAACAGAAATTAAGACTGTTTTAAAAACTTTATTTGGAAAAGAAGCTGCTGATGCTATTTTGCAAGAAGATGAAGTGAGTGTTATTTAATTTTTAAATTAATTCTCTTGTAAATTAAATACTTTATCATAATTAAACTAAAAGCTAGCCTTTTTTTTATAAAAACCTGGAATCATTGTCTACATATTATTATATTACTAAGACAGGTATATTCTCTAAGCAAAAACGTTAACTTTAACATCTGAAACCAGCGTTAATTCATTTTAATACCTCCTTGCCTCAAATTGCTATTCTGTAAGCAAAAACTTTAAAGCCAAATCTTTAGCATTTACCCAAGAGTGTTAAAATAAAAATTAATGTCATATCTAGGGAGTGCCTTTAATTTTTTAATATTTATAATTAATAAAAAAATGGCTTCTTTAATCTAAAAAGGAAGGTTATGATTTTTTACAGCTTTTAAGGTAAAAGCAATGTTAACGTCGCTGTTAAAACTTTGTTTAAAGAATAGCATTTTTTAACGCTGATGTTATAAAAACACCAACAAGCGGAAAACTACATGTGGTTCGTTAACACCTGGTGCTAAAAAGTAAAATGTTAACGTGGCTGTTAAAACTTGGTTTTAGCATTTTTAACGTTAGTGTTATTATTTTACTTTTTAATACCCAATTTATGATGTTAAATTTTAACTGTTTTAGAGAATAGACCTGTGAATGTGTTTATAAAATTATTAGAAATATTTTTGTTAGTGGTATTAGGCTCGAGGTTTCGGGGATCTCAGGATCACAGCCTATTCGTATATTAAAAAATGTGATTTTAGGTGAATGATACATCAACAAATAATAATCAAGTGACAATCCATAATATAGAATTTGATGATTTACATCATGAGGAGAATGAAGAAGATAATCCTTAAATTAATTACCTCGTCTGAGATGGACCAAGGCATTTCTGGTAAACATGCAAGAACAGCCTCGCTGAATTTACTATGAGGGATATCATGTTCAAGTAGAATTACTTCATTCTCTGTTGCTTTTTCTCCAACTGGTCCTAGAGCACGAACAAAATGTCCCTGAAAGAAAAGACGTTAATATCTATTTGTTATTCTAAAATCATCTTCAAAAATTAAATTCCTTTTATTCCTAAAATTTATTTTAATATTAGAAGTAAAGATCTTTTTAATAATAAGATTAAAATTCTTAAATATTTATTTAATTTAATATATGTTGTTTTTCTTTTTCCATTGCATATTTGTTTATAATTTTCTATTATATATTAAATAAATATAATTAAAATCGTTTAGTTTACATAAATTTAAAAATAGATAATGAAATATAAGAAACATATCACAATCATTTATAAACTAATACAAAAAAAAGCGTTTTATTAGCCATCTCCGGGATTCAAACTCAATCCTCTAGATCGGCGCTCAATTTTTTTTCATTTTTCAGAGATTCAGATAAAATAAATTCCTAAATATAATGAGTTTTTCTTCGTTTTAGTTTATAAGTGATAATTATCTGTTAAGTTCATATATATATATATATATATGTTACGCTGAATTGACGATATTGCATATTTCATGAAATCGGCTAAATTTTGCCGTTTTCGTGAATTCGGCAAGCCCTGTGCCGAGTTCATGAATTTTCATTTCTCGATTATATTTAGTATCTAAAAAACTTGTAAAATGCAATCTTGGTTGAGATTATTAGGTTGCTTAATAAAATAAAGTAAAAAATCTCAATTTTTTAAGAGGTGCTCTCAAGGACAGAATTGATTAATAATTGTTTTAAGAACATTTTCTCCATAAACCCTTATTGTTATACAATATATAATTTCTTATTTATTAATAAAATTTATCCTTACTTGTGGATATCTTGACCATCGAGGCCATCCATCAACAGAGACGATAATGCGTTGGCTTTGTAAAAGAGGAGCTTGACGAGTTTCTATTCTTACTTTAGGAACTTTTCTTTCAGCAGGAACAAAAATATGACGTAATGTCTAGATAAATATGAGATTTTAAAATATTGTAAATAATTATATTAATATTAAAATATGTAAGGGAAATTAATTTACCCCTGGAATAGGACTAGGCTGAAGAATGCCGCAATAATGACGCCAGTTGCGTCGTATAATGCCCACAATACAGCCAGTAGGTCGTCGTTCTGAATTTTCATCTATTTTGTTTCGTTTAATTACATCTTCTTCAATGATATCATCATCACCTATAAATAAATTTTAATAATTTGAGAAAGTATTTTCATATTTTCCTTTATTTTGAAAAGATCTTATTTCATTGGAATATATCAACCGAAATTTTACATACACCTAGTTATTTTACTTGAAACGTCTTTGATACTACTATTAAGATTTGGTTTGAGAGAAGACTTTACTATTTTTTTTTTTTTTTTTCAATAAAGACGTAATAATTTCTTACCAGGATCTTCTTCTTCATCTTGGAGTACAAGTTCACTTGGAGCAGACCATTCAGATTCGGGCAATAATTTAACAGCAACTGCATCTCCATCAACAGCTCGATTAAGCCCTGTTCGTCCCTGGACTAGTACTGACATTGTCTTTTTATTCTCATCTTCTTCGTTTGCATTTTCAACAAGAACTTCACCCTCAAGATAATTTTCTCTTGATGCTTGAAATTTTCCCTAAAAAATGTATTTCATATTTATAAAAGAAAAGATCTCACTCTATCTATTATTCACAATTTACGTGTAATAATTCTCCAGATTTGATTCCTTGTTGTATTTGTGTCATAGTAAGATGTGCAGGATAAAGAGGCTCATTTTTTCCCAATTGTATATTTTCGTCATATTGTTTGGAATCTGCAAGACGATCTGCAAGTGTTGGCCAAAGCTGTTCCATGCCTTTGACATATTCAGAAACTGTGCAGGCAACCAGTTTAGATTCCAAAGCTTTTCTTCTGTTTTCGGCATCATCCGTGACGAGGACAACTCGTATTCCACATTTCTTAAATTTATTAAGATTTATTATTTAGTTATGTTACAGGTAATGCCCAAAGGAAAATAGAATTCTTTATTTTAACTAAGTAACGTCGACATTAACTGGTAGGAGACACCAATAATATGAGGGTTGTTCCGAAAGTAAGTTTCGTCAATTTTCTTCATATGGAAACTTTATTGCTCAAACATCATGGCATCATGCGGTATACACTTTGGACTATTTTTCGACATAGCCGACACCGGCATTGAGACATTTGTCTTTGCGTGCAATCAGTTAGAAGAAACCACTCTGGTAAAACGCATGCCCTGTGTTGTAAGGAATCGTCGCACAGTCTGCTCCACCTCAGCATTGTTTTGGAAGTGACGTCCCGAGAGAGTGTTTTCTTTTCAATGCAGAGAACAGGTGATAGTCCGATAGGCAAGATCGGGGCTGTAGGCCGGGTGAGCCACTCTCTCTTATCTTAATCCACGAATATGATCTTGCGCGAACTTTGCTATGGCGTTGTCGTCCAAGAGCACAACACCTTCACTCAAAAGGTATGGTTTCGAAAAACATGAATTTAGTAGGGGTTTATTGATTGATACAGGGCACACGTTTTACCAGAGTGGTTTTTTTCAAACTGATTGCACGCAAGACTAATGTCTCAATGTCGGTGGTGACTAAACAAAGTCCAAGGTGTATATCTCAGGATGCCATGGTGTATTTTTTTGGACATTAAAGTTTCCGTGCGAAAAAAATTGCAAAATTTACTTCGGAACAACCCTCGTATATCAACGGGACCCAATCCCAAATCCATAATAAATCGAATCTGCCCAATTTTTTAAATCTTAATATTTCATCGATCCGAACCTATATACCTGTTAATATAACATTAACTAGTTAAAGTAAAGATTATCATTTTTATTGTTCCATTAAAGACTATTTTTTAATTACCTTTGATTGGAGATGATTTTCATACCAAGAAACTGCACAACGTATAGCCCGATCATTTCGATCATTTACACTTTCTCCTTTTTGACGTTCTATATATGTATTTCTAAAGGATATTAAATATTTTATTAAAAATAAAAATAATATTGAATATATGCCAAAGTTGTGTCCGTTTTTGAGGGTAAAGAGAAAAATTAATTATTAAATTATAAATAATGCTTTTTTTTCTATTTCCTCAAAACCGGTTTTAACAATTTTGGTTAAAATTAATAAATTAATTATATTTTAGATGTTATTTAAAATATATATTATGATATTCTCCCCAAAATCTTTTGAAAGCACATTTTACTCTTGTACTTCATATAAAGACAGGAAAAATTATTGCTATTGATAAATTAACAAAATATACTATCGGACACTATATATATATATATATATATATGTGTGAACACATCACACATCTTTCGAATATTAAGCGAAAGAGAAATTTATGTGCTGTGCGGTCAGTCACACCATTTTTTTACCTTAATTAAATGGTATTTGGAGAAATGATTAACTTAATTAAAAATATTATTTTATTTCTTACTTATGATGTTCATTAACAAATATTCTAAATTTTCGTTGTGGATTTGCTATAATATCTTGAAGGCGTTTGTAAACAGAAGAACTCTTATGTTTAATTTCATCAAGTACTGTTTGTAAAATAATTACATTAGAAAAGCCTTCCTCTGTTAAAACATCAATCTAAAAATAAAGAAGAAAAAGAAATTAATTAAAAAATAATGAATTAAAACAAGTACTTAAAAAAAAATATAAGTATTTTTTTATTTTGGAAAAATAAAAAAAAAAAAAAAAGATTTAAATAAATTTTTTTCCAAAAAATTAAAAATATATAAAAAAACAGGAACTGAAACAAAAACTTTCCTAATGGGTTGTGTATATATATATATATATATATATATTGGTTAAATCAGAAATTATAATATATATCATATTAATTTGCACAGGG
This sequence comes from Euborellia annulipes, assembly GCA_023213315.1. Taxonomy (NCBI): domain Eukaryota; kingdom Metazoa; phylum Arthropoda; class Insecta; order Dermaptera; family Anisolabididae; genus Euborellia; species Euborellia annulipes. The sequence continues at coordinate 47,976 of JAKCPI010011685.1, read as the reverse complement.
GCCCACGTCTTGTGGGTATGTGGATGGCGACCACGAGCTGTCCTAGCTGGGACTGGCATTACTTCTTTTCTTTGCATGTCAGTCTCCTTCCTTCTATATTTTCAACAAGCATCAGTCCGTGCGACGGGCCGGCCTGTTCTATTCCTTTCCCCCTCCGCCGACCCCGCGCAGCAGGATTGAGAAGAAGGAAGAAAAAGAATTTACAGTATATAATATTAATGTTAGGACTTCAATAAGATATCAGCACACAAAAACCATTTGAGGAAAGCTACCATGACCATTTTCTATTGAGGAATGTTTTCTTGAAAAGGATTCTAAATCTTCAGCCCTTAAATTCCAACCCTTCGTTATTTATTTAGTTGGCCGAGTACTGAGGCACACAAATACTCAGTCGGCCTCTGGAGGTATAGGTGAAAAGTTTCATTTCAGATCAATGAGCCGTGTGAATAAAAATGAAGTAAATGCTTCTAGTATTTAGTTCTAGCAGTAGCTTTAGCTAACTAGTCAAAGTATCTAGTTCGAGCATTCGCTATAAAATGAGTGAATAATCTTTTGTTTATGCTATATAGTAACTGCTGGAAAATTTAAGATTTAGCTGCACGGAGTTTCTAGGATTTTTATATAGGATGTAAGTAACCAAAGTGTTATGTTATTCCTGTCATTCATAACTCTATATACATCAGATCTTTTTAGTATTCGATTATCATTCACAGACAGGACCTGACCACTAAGCATCAATACTTGTAAATTCTTTTTTTGCATTAAATGTTGCCTGAACATTAATGCTACAAAAACCTTTACGATTACAGTACTCATCATCATGTTGGTTTGGTTTATGAATTCTAACGTGGGTGCAATCAATTGCAACGATTACGATAGAGAAGTTGTACTTTTGTGACCAATCTAATTGTGCTCTATCTATTTCCTCTGTTTTCTTGGGAAATTTAATCCAAATATGTGATTTCTCCATGATTGTTCTAAGCATAAAATTAATGGTTTTTGCACACAATTGTTCTATGAACTCATTTATCTTTTGAAAGTCCTTTCCTTTGGAATCCAGGGTCACTTACAAAACGTAGAAATATTTGTAATAGTGAGGTGAAGGCTGTACAATTGACAGATATGAGTAGGATGGCAGCCAGGATAAGTTTAGAACTTAAAGCACCATCTCTTTTTTCATTCGAGTTGCCCAGAAAATGTTCAGCTAACCATTCCACAATATGTTTTGTATATCTTCTTCTTGTTCCTTTCTTCGCCTTTATTATTTCCGGGGTGCGGGGTCGGCGGTCCTAACCTTAACCCTCTATTCTACCCTATCCATTGCTGTTGTCTCCGACAGGCCAAGCTCGGTCATATCTCTCTTGATCCGGTGAAGCTAGGTGCTCCTCTACGTTGGCGTCCGAGGAGCCCCATATCGTACGCCGTCTTCGCCACATCACTACTCTCTTGGCGTATGACATGTCCAATGTTTTGTAAATCTTTATAATTTATTATATTCTTGAATACGACAAATTTGTCTTTTTTTAAGTAAAATTTACGAACACGTACTGTACATTTAGAAATGCAGCCATTGCTCAGGAATAAGAAACTCAAGCAAGCGACGAATAACACTTGAAAAATTACTAGCTTGTGCTACTAAAATTAAGTGAATTCTGATTTTTATTCACATGCTTTTATGCAATGTCTAGGAAAACTAGCATGAACTTTAAGTAAAAGTTTTAACTATTTATAAGAAGCTTAAGTTTTTTTTTATTCACTAAAATGAAGGAACCGTCAGTTAAAGCTAATGTTAGTTTTTATTCACACGGCCCAATTACTTCTTTACTTATTTCTTTAGTAAAGTAATTCTATTTCAATAGTTTTTAATCAATCTAATCAATATTAAGGTTTTTAAAAAAGACGTGAACTATACTTAATTCTTTCAGAGAAGGCATTATTAACGATAAATACTCTTCTATTGTCTCGTTCCTCTTGGAAAGGACAACAAAGTAACAATTTGCCAGAGTGTGATGTTCTTTTGTATATGAGAGACTTTTTTGGCTGTTTTGTCACTTTTAGTTCACATTTTTTATTTATTAAAAAAAAGAATTACCTGATTTAAAATAGCGCATGTGTCAAAAAGGGTATAATGTGGAAAATCATATAAAGTGGTTTGAGATTTAGGATTAGATTCAAGAATCAAATCTTTAGTTTCATGAAGACATTTCTCACATAATTTGGAGCCACACCATAAATCATCTCGAAGGTAATGTTCACGAGCAATCTGTCAAAAAAATCATTCTAAGTTTACTGATTGTATTTTACTAAATTTAATTAATGATATGATTATGATAATTTTTTATGAATATTATGATAATGATAATAATGAATTGCATACATTTCTTGAATATTCGAGTGAAATTAAAATTATTAATCTTTTTATTATAAAATAGATCAAAAAATTTAAAAAAATACTTAAAAAAAACAAAAAAAAACGAAATTTTGAATTATTGTGATATCTACCTTTAGAATATTGCCACGTTTTGTTTTTCTTAAAAAAATCTTATTTGTTAACATTTTACAAAAAAAATTGTTTTATTTTATTTTATAATAGAATAAAATATATAAAATATAAATTTTATGCTTGAAAATGAGCACATGGATCGGAAGTTGACATTCAGCAACCAACTTTTTATTCCTTGTCCGGGAACGATCAGGGAACAAACTTGTTGGGAACGATAAACTTGTCTAAAAATATCTTTGAATATCATCGTTGCCTATTATTTTGAGAATTTCATACCTCTAGCTTAATTTAGGTGAGTTATTATTTATTTTATTTTTCTCTCTCTAAAATTTAATTCAAAAATAATTTTGTTTTCTAATTCAGAGGAATCGTTCATCAAAAGGAACGATATAGTTCACTTATATAATTTTTATAACCTAAATAAAAATAAAATAAAATGGTTTTTTATAACCTCCATAAAATATTTAAAAAAAAAAAAAAAAAAAAAACGGAAATAATATAAATAAAAAATATTATTTTTATCAATTTACTACTTCTTCTGTCCTTGCCTTATTCCCGCGATGCGGGGTCAGCGAACCTCACTTTTTTCCTCCAACCCTATCAAGTGATTTTGCGATCGAGGAGGATAGAACAGGCCGGCCCGTCGCACGGTCTGACGCCTAGGGGGGAGGGGGGCGGTGGGTGCGTGTGCCCCGGGCGGCAGATATCAGGGGGCGGCAATTAAAGAAAGATTTACTAAAAAAGAGCCTGTGTGAATGTGAGGGTGAATGAGAAAAAAAGTGTGAATGTTTAAAAAAAAAAAAATATTTAGCTGGGCCCCCCGCAACCTTTTTTTCGGGCCCCATTATTAGACCATACAAAAAATATTTTTAAAATACCCTATATCCCTGAACTCCGATGGCCCGGGCCCTGACAAAGACAAATTTTCATTAATTTTTTTTTATCTAAACTTTTCCGTTTTTATCAGAGCCCTGAGGATATACATTTTTTTTAGCGCGGCCCGGCCCGTGCCCAGTGGCGGATTAATGCAATTTTGTCGGGGGGCGGTTTTTTTTTTTTATTTTTTTTATTTAAGGACTTTGTGGGCATCTATGGCCATTTAGACCCCTTTCCTATTTATTTAAATTGATTGGTAACAAATTCAATTGAAATTAAAGCCCGGCAATCATAATTTCTTTAGATTACTAGTTTTTATAACATTGTGAATTTCTTCTCGGGGGGGGGGCGATCGCCCCCCTCGCCCCCCCCTTTAATCCGCCCCTGCCCGTGCCCCCCCCCCCCCCAAGGTCCGGGGCCCCCCGCATCGCGGGGTTTGCGAGGGTGTACGTTACGCCACTGTCTATATTATATATTTTTAAAGGAAACTTTCAAACCTAGAAAATTTCCAATAAAGGTTTTCATTTTTCTTTTATAAAAACAATGAAATAATCACAAGTAGAACACAACTTTCCTAATTGGGAATTTTTAAATTAAGAATGTTGAATACTGCGCTAACTTGTCGCTAGCTTTAAACTTCAGAAAAACGATTTCCAATTTAATTATACTTAATTCCATTATAATTATATATATAGACTTTCTTTACAATTATTTTGAAAAAAATCTGGTGTGACTGTCGCACAGCTTTCTCTTTCTCCCCTTACCTTCGGTAATCGAAAGTTGTGTTCTGTGCTTAAAAAAAAATCGTTGGAGCGAATTTTGAGAAAATCGAAAAAAAACTGAAAAAGTACATCAGTAAAGTGCTAATACTCTGGTTGATTTTGATTAAAAGCTTATTTTTACGCCCTAGGTGTGTGTCTTACAAATTTAAAATTTCAACCTCCTAGCTCAATTCCTTCATGCTTAAAATTGAACACACACCCACAGACAGACCATGTCTCGAAAACCACTTTTTACTTTTTTTGGACTCAGTGAACCTCAAAATGTGAAGTAAGAGAAAGTAAAAATTGATGTAACTTGACGGATATATTCTCCAAATTGAAAAAAAAAATTATTTTTTATTTAATTAGATTATTATTTTGCTTTTTTATAAGAATATTGGGCTAATCTTTACTATAGGACTCCAAGCCACCCAGGGGGCGCTGGCGTGGCTTCGAGGCCAGGTTAAGGTAATAATCTTTTTTTTTTTTAACAATAAAGATTAACCGAATATTGTAAAAACGATTAGTGCCAAAAATCTCTTTTTATTCTGTGGTCAATAACTTGTGTTTTTTCAAACAATTAGTAGTACTATTTGAATTTTTTTTTAAAGAACTTATTTTGATTTCTTTGTAATCAACCTCTCTGCTTTGGAGGGTGATTCATGCATTTAGCAGGTTGCCATATCTTGTAGCAGAAATCACATCTCGAATTTTTTTGACAGTTTCTTGAAAAAATTTTGTCAGCTATTCAAATGAGCATGAAATAATTATCTCTAAATAAAAAACATTATGGATGTCATTAATAAATTTTATAACACTGTTAGCAGCACGGTTTCTCAATTATCGAGTGTCCTTCCAGGGAATCCAGTGACAAGAGAATTTGAAGCCATCTGTCACATTGCAAGCGGAGGGCCAGGTTTATTCATTATTTATAATATTTTTTTTGTTCACTAAACGCATAGCAATTTATAGTTTACTAAAATCACTAATTCCAGTAAACGAAATTGTTTCTTCTTCCCCCGTCCAATTCGATTGACGGTTAAATTTCAAACAACCCTCACCCCCTATAATAAAATATTCTATAGTACATCTATTTCGGCAGAAATTTTCAAGTTAGAATACTAAATATCTAATATTCAAATCTATAATAAATAATACGAATTAAAAATAAGAGAAAAGTTTGCCCATTTCTCCTTTGTACCCGTGTTCCCACTAATTAGGAAATAAAATGCTTTTTTAAATTTTTCAATTCTTATTGACATAATTTATATTTTAGGTCTATTATGGAAAATTTATAAAGGCTTTAAAAAGTCAACAAAACAAGAAGCAGCAATATTTGTTTTTGAAAAAAGGCAATTAGAACGATGGCATCGGTCCGATCGAGAATTGGTATTAGAATCTTTGAAAAGAGGAATTTCTCAGTTAACTCGGCTAAGGCATCCTCAAGTATTAATAGTCCAACACCCGCTTGAAGAATCAAGGTAGATTCATATCCACAATTTTGATAAGGATAACTTTACTAATGAAGGTAATACTTCCAGGGAAAGTCTTGCATTTGCAACGGAACCTGTATTTGCAAGTTTAGCAAATATTTTAGGCCAAAGAGATAATATGCCTGTGCCAGTACCAGTTCAATTAAGAGATTATAAACTATTTGAAGTGGAAATTAAATACGGTCTATTACAGGTGATTAAAAATCTTTTTATTCTAGTCGATATCATTATTTAAAAAAAAATTTATTTCCTCTCATTTTACTCTTATTTTTATGAATATTAAAAGGTTCAAGACCTGTCTTCGTTGCCAATCCTTAATGACCCTCTTGTATAGTGAAGGACAATATTAAGTCCCACCCATGCATTTTCTACTTGTGATTATTTCATTGTTTTTATAAAAGAAAATGAAAATCTTTATTGAAAATTTTCTAGGTTTGAACCATGAATGTTTCTATTAAAAATATATAATATTTTTTTTTAAAAACAATGAAATAATCACAAGTAGAAAACGCATGGGTGGGACTTAATATTGTCCCACACTGTAGGCCTACTATTTCTAAGAGTGCACCTAAAACATATCTTGTTAGTTACATCAAGAGAATAGGAGTGACTTCGATGACAAGAGATCGACTCGACAGTTTTGAAAAAATTATTATTCAAAAGAAGGTAGAAAAATGAGAGTCACAGCCAAAGTTTTTCTTTATTTATTTAATCCACACAGTTGACGTTTCGGTTCCATGTTTGAACCATCTTCAGAGCTGGCGAAAAGTCATTATGTAAGTGTCCCCGTGGGTTTTATACATTGTTGAACCAAATATTTATATAATAAGTATATACTCAGTATGCGATGACCAGGTATATAAATATTTCATTTTAAAGGTTTGGTTCAATAATGTATAAAATCCACGGAGACACTTTCATAATCACTTTTCTCCAACTCTGAAGATGGTTCAAACACGGAACCGAAACGTCAGCTGTGAGGATTAAATAAATAAAGAAAAAATTTTGGCTGCATCACTCATTTTTCTACCTTCTTATGAATATATTAATAACATTACAGCTATAAATTGCGTTTTGCAATAAATGATGATTACTCTTGTTTCCTTTTTAATTATAAAACCATGAAATCAAAGCCGGATCTAGGGGGGGGGGGGCAGTGGGTGCATGTGCCCCGGGCGGCAGATATCAGGGGGCGGCGATTAAAAAAATATTTACTAAAAAAAAAAAATGGTAAAATGATATGAATTTTGTATAGAAAACTTTAAGAAAGGAGCGGCAAATTAAATTTTGCCCCCCTAAAAAATCTCCTAGTTCCGGCCCTGCATGAAATAAACAACTTTTGGAAAAAATCATAGAAATGATTGAAATAGAGAAATTAAAAAACTATTGCAAAAACAAAGAGTATTATATAGGAAAGCGGAATACGAGCGAGCGCTTTTTTTGCAAGTACCTTGGCTGTCTTCTGTCAAAACAATTTTGTTGTGAGGAGGCTTAGCGTTATTCTGGTCAAAATATTTACATTTAAAATGTAGACTGACCCAAGGAAGAATATTAATTTGCTTCATTGTTTTTATACACACTTGTTTAAATTTATTTAATAAGCTTGAGATTTTATTTTTTATTTGTCTTAGATTGGCGAAGGGCTGGCATTTCTTCATTCTGATGTAAAGTTACTTCATAGAAATATCTGTCCAGAGAGTATTATAGTAAATCATCAAGGTGCTTGGAAAATATTTGGATTCGATTTTTGTGTACAATCTCAAAACCCCCATGAAACACAGGTGAGTAAAAAATTATTAAAAAAATAATTTTTAATTTTTATGAAGCTCAGGAACTTTCTTTACAATTTCCAATAAGATTCGGACCAGCCATATGGCTCTCTATGACTCCAACCACTGAAGAAGTCCTTCAGCAAGTGGACGAAACATTGTCTGGGGTCAAATAAAGTTTTGTTTTAGAAAACTTTTTGACTTAATTGAACCTACTGGTCCGAATCCTATTGAAAAAAATAATTTTATTAATAAATTCCTTAAACATAAAATTTTTTCCATATCCACATTTTTTTAGACTAATTAAATATTTTTTCAAATGAATAGAACCTGTCCTTTCTCCAATTAAATATTTTTTCTCTCCTAGCCCTACTGGCCTTTTGAAGAATACAGTCCTTCAGTTCCGATGTTAGCACAGCCTCCACTTGATTATCTTGCTCCCGAGGCTGCTTTTACTCTCACACATTCCCCAGCAAGTGATATGTTTAGTCTTGGTCAATTGATCGTGGCCTTGCATTCAGAAAACGGCCGGCCAATTTATCAATGCAATGGAGATTATTCACTCATGAAAAGAAATGCATCAGAGGTAAATCTAAATACTTTTTAATTGTAGTAAACTAATTTCAAATAATAGACACGAATTTCTTATACCATTTATAAAAAAAAATAGTTTAAATTAAAAAATTTCCTTTGCAGTTGAAGCAGCTTAATACTTTAAAATTGAGTTCAATCCCTGACGCACTACGTGAATGGTGTAAAATGCTTATCCATTTTAATCCGGAACTTCGTCCCGATGCTCATCAATTCATTAAAGTTTGTATAAAATTAAAAATTATTATTAACATTGAAATTTTAAAAATTTATTTCTTTTTTTTACAGTTCGAATACTTTGAAGATGTAGGAGTAAAAACTCTAAATTATTTAGATTCTTTATTTCAATGGGATAATCTTCAGAAATCACAATTTTATAAAGGATTGCCTGCAATTTTACCGAATTTACCGCATCGTGTCTGTTTGCATCGAGTGATTCCGTCACTCGCCAAAGAATATGTTCATGCAGCGATGGTACCTTTTGTTCTTACTCCCGTGCTTCTTGTAGCTGAAAAGTGTTCAAAAGAAGAGTTTGCGCAATATATACTTCCTCAGCTCAAATCAGTCATGAAGTTACAAGATCCAATCCAGGTACTTGTAGTATAAGCGCTATAGAAATAAATATGTTGTTTTTTATTAATTAGTAAAGTAGAGTTTTGTTTGAAAAAGATAGAATTTTTTCAATCAACGCTCAAATAAGCCAGTTTTTTATTAATATTTATTTCCCAGTGTCAGGCTAGACCTTTAACAATGAAGGATAGACCCACCTGGCTGGCGGGGACTGGGAAGATTCATGAAATATAGATACTTTGTATTTCTTTTTAAAATCACTAAAACGGCACCACTAAAACCGCATTATTTATTTGACACATCCACTCCGGAACGTCAGAGCCTCTTAGCCTCTTAGCCTCTCCTGCCCTAACCATAGATCTGGGACAATGTCCCGGGCTGTTGTGTTAACAGGTACTTTTGAAACAGCCTTCCTTTAGAGATCTATGCCAGTTTCCGTTGGACTACCTTTGCACAGCTCATTCCTAATAGCGATCCTCGATTGTCCGAATATTAATAAAAAAGAATTTACTTTGAGATTTTTTATTCGATAGAGGCTCTCCTTTTGGCTGACATCCTCTCTTCCTGTCTATTATTCTAATACTTCTTAATTCAAAAATTTCATTTTTGTCTCTCGGTTTATTCTGATAAATTAGCTATTGGTAATTAAAATTTAATATTTAGGAATATAGATAGTGTAATATAATAATAAATTGATTTGTATTAACTATTTTTTTTTAGATTCTTCTTATCTTTATGCAAAAGATGGAATTGCTTTTAAGATTGACACCAGCGGAGGATATTAAAGCAAATGTATTGCCAATGATTTATAGAGCACTTGAAGCTGATGCACAACAAATTCAGGAATTATGCTTAAGTGCTCTCCCAACTTATGCATCGCTTATTGATTATCCCGCAATGAAAGTAATTATTATTTTTTTATTTTTATATATAATCACAAATAAACATTAATGTAAATTATTTTTTTTAGAATGCTCTTCTACCAAGAATAAAACGACTTTGTATAAATACTTCCTATTTATCGGTTCGAGTGAATTGTTTGGTTTGTGTTGGAAAATTGCTGGAACATCTTGATAAATGGCTGGTAATTGATGAAATTTTATCATTTCTTCCTCAAATTCCAAGCCGAGAACCAGCTGTTCTAATGGGGATTTTAGGTAAAATTTGCTTAAATATTCAATATTAAAATACTCTCTATTTTAAATTCATATGTTATATATTTTTTTTTTTTAGGAATATACAAATTAGCACTCGAGCATAAAAAACTTGGAATTTCTAAAGAAATAATGGCAAATCAGATAATTCCATTCTTAATGCCGCTTAGCATTGAAAATGGATTAACAATGTCACAATTTAATGCTCTAATGACACTGATTAAAGACATGGTGTCACGTGTAGAAAATGAACAACGAGTTAAATTAGAACAATTAAATTCAATTCGCAATGAACAAAAAACAATGGCAGTCATGACTCTACCAACTGCGGCTCCACTTGTTGCTGCTCCTCAACCTAAAAACGATTTGGATAATATGTTTTCTGGACTTGGATTAGATAGTTTTATGTCAGGAAACACTTCATCCAGTTCAACTACTACGATTAATAATAGCCAGCCTATAAAAACTGTTTCTTCTCCTACTTCAATGGGAAATAATCTTAGTCTACAAGAAAAGCAAAGGTGAATATGCCCAAGATTTTAATTCACATTCAAATAACTTTTATTATAATTTAAATGTTTCTGTATTTCTCCAATGAGCATACACCTAGTAGTTTTTTCAATTTATATTTATTAATTAATGTACCAGGGCCGTTTCGGTCGCATATAGGACAATCCTCAGGACCAAGCCATTGTCAATATATTGATCCTCCAATGGTCATATTGGCAAAAGACATTTTTTTTTTTTTAAGAGACATTATTATTTAATAAATCCAATGACCAAATTAGATAGAATGTAGGTACTATAGACAGAGCGTGAGGAAGTCACTCTATCTATCTAATTTGTTAATAAGAGAGTAAAAATGAGAAATGCAGCTATTTATGCAGGTTATTTATTTATTCGATTAATTTATAATAAAAAATGTTATATATTTAATAATTCATAATAAAGAAATAACCTTAGCTGCATTTCTCATTTTTACCCTCTTATTAATATAACATCTCAGCTATAAATTGTTTATGTAACAACTATCTAATTTGGTCATTGGATTTATTAAATTAATAATGTTTTTTTGCCAATATGACCATTGGAGAATCAAGATATTGATTATGGCTTGGCCCTAGGGATGGTCTTATAGGCGACCGAAACGTCGCTCCTGGCACATTAATTAATAAATATAAATTGAAAAAACTACTAGCTGCTTGCTCATTGGAGAAATCCAGAAACCTTTAAACTACATATTCGGGTCTATTTTCTAAGCAAAAACGTTAACTTTAAAGATCTGAAATCAGCATTAATTCATTTTAACAGCTCCTTGTCTCAAATTGCTATTTTGTAAGCAAAAGCTTTAACGCCAACGCGTTAACATTTAGTCAATAGTGTTAAAAATTAATGTCAGGTCTAGAGGGTGCCTTTAATATTTTATCGCCGTATTTAATGCATCAAATAGGGGGGTAGGGTTAAATAAAAGGTTATGATTTTGATAGCCTTGAGACATGTTAACGCCGATGTTAAATCTTTGTTTAGAGAATAGCATTTTTAACGCTAATGTATCAGATGGGCCTACTAGATTGAGAATAACAAATCAAGTTAGTGATGCACAAGCGCGAGAGATTATCGAGGGATGTAAAAACACGAACAAGCAGAAATCATGCTATTTTCATATAGATCGTTAACACCTGATGCTAAAAAGTAAAATGTTAACGTCGCTGTTAAAACTTGAATTAGAGAATAGCATTTTTTAACGCCAGCGCGTTAACATTTAGTCAATAGTGTTAAAAATTAATGTCAGGTTTAGAGGGTGCCTTTAATATTTTAACGCCGTATTTAATGCATCAAATATTTAGGTTATCGCTGATGTTTTGCTTTGTTTTTCACCACCAAATTTATGATGTTAAATTTTAACGACTATTTTTAGAAAATAGACCCCAAAATCAGTTATACACCTCCGTCAAACATGACTTTTATTATAATTTATTTTCTGTTCAGATTGGCCAAGCAGCAAGAAGTTACTCAACACTTAGAAGCACAATCATGTTTAACACCATCTTCAGCTCCAACTCCAGCTCAACATACTAAACCCAAGGATTTAACAGCTTCACTTGTCGAAAGCAATCTCCAACAAATGCAAATCTCATCTTCATCCTCATCTCGCTCTATCACAAACAACAATCAAGGATTTGGTCCATTTCAAAGTGCGACATCTCCACAGTCACAACCTATTCGTTGGAATAGTCCACCGATGACAACACCATGGCAACAAAATTCTTTTTCTTCTTCTAACCCAACATCCAATTATAGTGCCCTTGACTCTCTTTTGCCTAATAACAACAACAAAAAGATCCCTCTTAATCAAATGAGTGTTCAATCTTCGATGATGCCACTAAATCCTAATCCAATGTCTTCACAATCATTCCAAACCTCACAAACTACAAAACTTCTATCATCTTCTGAAATTAATGATCTTTTAAGCTAGTCCCAAGAACGTAACGACTGGAATAACTAGTGATAACTAATCAGATTTCTCATTATTATTTATAATTTTATTAAATAAATTTAATTCCTATTAATTATTATGACTTAACAGAAATTTTATATATACCTATATAAATAAATTTTATTTAATGAGTTATATGTATACTATATATATATAATGAATATAAACATTCTTTTATTAAATATTTATTGTTAATACTTCCAATTCATTTTTAATAGTATCAAATATTATTTTTATTTATTTTTAAAAATTTAGAACTAGTGCGAATAAAGATTGTAACCTTTAACTTTCAGATCTGTAGATCTGTGGATTTTGAAAAAATCATCAGAAAAAGTTGAGCAGATACAAGACCAAAAAATAATTCAATGAAATACTGGATTAGAACTTTATGGATTTGTTCTCAAACTAAACTTCTCTGAACCCAAATGAAAGAAAAAGGAAAGTTAAAAAGGGGAAGAAAAAGGTATAAAAGAGGAAGAAGAATCCTTTTATTCCTACTAGTTACATGGTCAGCATTAGGCGAATAAATATTTTTGAGAAAAAGACTCGGCAACAATTTTATTTATTCTTCAAATATTTGAAATATCATCAATCATTATTCTGGAAAGTTCATTATTATTATTTTTAATTAAAATATATTTAAAAAAGATCATTTCCGCCATTCAACCTTCCGAAGGTCCCCTATCCAGAGTTTCAGCGCTGGTTAGCCTTTCATCTTTCTACAGATGAAAAGAGATTCTTTTAGAGAGTCATGGTCTTTTTTTTTTTTTGGAATGGGTGCATAAGGTCCGAAGACCTATAATGACCAATAGTCACATGCAGCCAGGAAGAAAAAGGTCTAATACTTAAAACAATTAAAAGGAATATAAAAGACGCAGTAGCGTATTTAGGTAAGGACTAAATGAGGCAATCGCTCTCCTCTTCTCTTCCTCGCCCTTGGCGTGCCCAAAAATTAATTCAGGGGCGCCCAACCTCGCGCAAGAATAAATTAAGGATTGAGCTTTGACCCCTTCTCCCTTAAGCTGCGATTTCAATGGCCGTTGCTTCCTCGGTGCGCTCCCGCTAATCAATCCACGCTTCAATGCATTTCTTATGGGAACACTTCTAACTCGGCTGCCTTGACAGTAAATGAGTTCAAGTGTTTCTAAAATAAATCTCAAACTCGATGTTATTTTATAAAAAATACTTAACTTTTCAAAAAAAGAGCTGTTCAATTAGTTCTTCAAATGACCAATAGGTAGAGCTGCGTTCGCTGGCATCCCTTCATTAATTGAGTTCTATTTTCCATCTCCACTCTTTTCCCCTTTCTTCTCCTCGATTTGATAAAGGAACCTCGCGTGGATCCAACTCCGAGGAATATAAAGAGGCATTAATCGTAAGTTATTCTAAAATCCAATTATTTTGAATATTTTACTTATTTAATACCTCAAAATATCGAAAATTTTAAAATTAAAAATCTTTCTTTACCTCAAAAAGATATCACAAAAAACTCCATATTGTAATATAACCTAAAAACCTAAAACTCATTTTAATAATTTTTAAATTTTTTTCTTTTATTTATATTTTTAAGATGCCTCGTAGTAAAGCAACAGAAGAGACTGATAAATTGACACGAATTGCAATTGTAAACGCAGACAAATGCAAACCCAAACGATGTCGACAGGAATGCAAAAAATCCTGCCCAGTTGTTCGGATGGGCAAACTCTGTATCGAAGTGTCGCCAAATGATAAAATTGCTAGAATATCTGAAGAACTCTGCATTGGATGCGGCATATGTGTTAAAGTAAGTCAATTTCAGTTTTATTAATTAAAAAAATGGAAATCATTTAGGAAACATGTTTTTACTTTCTTCTTCAACATATCAAAACATTCTTTTGAAATTATTATTTTTTTTTTTAATTTGCAAAATTATATCACGTAAATTCAAAAATATTTTTAAAATCTTGATGTGTGACACTAACATCTGGTGAGTTGGTGGATTGACAATTATTCTAAAACTGACATTTTTTCACTTTTGTTTTCATATTATTATTTGGTTCGGTCAATTTTCAGCACCTCGACTATTGAAATGTGTTTTATGAAGTCTCTTCAAACGGTTAGGCTCAGGGGCTGGATGAGCTATCTGCCGAGAACTTTTAGTTATAACTTATTCACAAGCAATCTAATCTATATGAACTTTTATTGAGTGTACCAGGCTTAGATCATGTCGTGAAGATTTGGTTATGCCTCGGTCTCGGACGATATTTTATCACAAATCGTTTTTGGTGAGGGCCTCTGTGCTGTTGAATTCACTTCTTTAGAAGATGCACTCTGTTTGTATGGAGAAAAAAATCGGAGGGCTGAATGGCTTCGTGCTACAGCCGAGAAATAAAGAATTAAAAAAAAAAAAAAAGATGCACTCTGTAAATTTTTCGATCCAGGCTGCTGTGTGGAGGCTATGTTGGAACAATGAAGAATTCTGAATTTCGAAATGCAAAACTATGTGGTCTAGTTTGATTTTTTTTTTTCGTTTTTTCTTTGATGAGTTGGTATTTGGAATTATGTAATGAATTGGTGAGCATTAGGTCAATTATTTATATTGTATCTACTGCTCATATGAGACATGAATCACATCAGAGCAATTTTTTAATAAATAAAATAAATATTTATTTCATCTTTTAATCAGGCGTCTGTTCAAAGGATACTCATATTTTTCACAGCATATGTGTGCAGCAAATGAAGAGAGCCTTTGGATGCTAAATGCCGAAAAAGGAGACGTTTCGGACAAAATTTATTTGTCCATCTTCAGTCCTCGTTGGCTTATAAATTAATTAGGCACAAAGTTGTCATTGTTGTTTTGGCACGAATTTGTGCGCATGTATATTTTTATAAAAATAGGCGAGTGTCAATGTTTCGTGAGTGTCTATAAGATAATGGTAATATCTTATAGACACTCACGAAACATTGACACTCGCCTATTTTTATAAAAATATACATGCGCACAAATTCGTGCCAAAACAACAATGACAACTTTGTGCCTAATTAATTTATAAGCCAACGAGGACTGAAGATGGACAAATAAATTTTGTCCGAAACGTTTCCTTTTTCGGCATTTAGCATCCAAAGGCTCTCTTCATTTGCTGCACCTGTACTTGTTCTTTTCCATTCCATAACATCAACAGCAACTTCTCTTCGAATTATGAAATCATTTTATTTCAAAAAATTATCAACTTTTTATTTGAAATACATAATTATATATATCATTATTATATGCAATATATTTAATAATATTATTTGTTTTTTTTTTTCAGAAATGCCCATTCGAAGCCCTTAATATTATAAATCTTCCATCAAATTTGGAAAAAGATACAACTCATCGTTATTCTCAGAATTCTTTTAAATTACATCGTTTGCCTATTCCTCGACCAGGTGAAGTTCTTGGTCTTGTAGGAACCAATGGTATTGGAAAATCGACAGCTCTCAAGATCCTTGCTGGAAAACAAAAGCCTAATTTGGGCAGATATACGGTATATATATATATTTTTATAAGTATATATATATTTTTTCTTTTAGCAAAGTATTAATATTTTGAAATTAAAATTATTTATTTGCTATTATTAATATAAATATTTTTGAAATTATAATATAAATTGATTATTTTATTTTATAATTATTTAACTAATAACATTGGCATATTTTTTTTTAGGATCCTCCAGATTGGACCGAAATATTGAATCATTTCCGTGGTTCTGAACTTCAAAATTATTTCACAAAAATTTTAGAAGACGATTTAAAAGCGTTGATTAAACCCCAATATGTAGATCAGATTCCAAAAGCTGTGAAAGGAACTGTGCAACAGTTATTGGACAAAAAAGATGAAAGGAAAAATCAAGAAGAAATAGCGGAATTATTAGGTATTATAATTTACATTATATATATTATTTTGAATATTCTTGATCACTAGCGGTCCCGGGGGGACCAGAAGGCTCTCACTCCCTATAGAAAGAAGAAATATTAATATTAACCATACAAAATTTCTCTTTTAATGATAATTAGAATCCGGAATTAAAATATAATAAATCATTATTACTTGCATTACCCTCCCCTCCATGAATGTTCTCTGCTTATCTACAGCTTTCCTACACAAAAAATTTCGAATCCCCGACCCTCCCCCTTAAAAATTCCTGGGACCGCCACTGCTCTTGATACCTAAATGTCTTAATTATTTCTGAGGTGCCCAGTATTTGAAGGTTTAATTAAATTGTAAACCTAGAGGAAATTTAAATATTTTCCTACAAAAATGTTTGTTTAATTTACATAAAAGCAAATGATTCAGCTAAATCCTTAAACGTTAAAACTCAAAATTTCTGATAATAATTTTATCTTATTTAAGATACTCATATATTTAATATTTTGCAATATTTCACAACTTGAAAAATATAAATATTTAAAGACTGGTAGAAAGGACGTTCGAATTCTCATCCAATCCTCGTCTCTCCATGCAGAATGAATTGAATGCCAATGAATTATGGGAGGCTGGGCCTGCCGAAATATTTCCATTGTTCCAAGACGTTTCCTGGAAATTTGGTCGGTTTCTTTTTTCCGACCCCTCTCATCAAATACAACTAACATTAAACTCTCATTTTCAATATATATTTCCTGAAGATGGGGACGATGCGTTCCCAAAATGTTGACGTTATTTAAAAAAGATTTTTATTCCATGCTACATTTAAAAAAGTGGCTAAAAAAGTTCTTTCTTAAATAATAGAAATACTTTGCCACAAAAAACTAACAAGTGGAGTGTACGGCCTTCCCCTCGCCGATTTGAACGAAATTTCGCAACAATGACCATGGCGGTAACATTAGAAAATGGTATAGAGTATAATAGTGTATAATAATCTGTCGACTGGCTCAGGCTCCAAGGTTCATATTTGCTCAAGAGTAAAACAATATTTTGATTATTAAAATTTTATAGTATAGTAAAGATCAAATTATTTATTAATCTTTCCTATATATGTTTTATATATATGTTTTTAATATTTACTATTTCTTTTTTAGATTTGAAGAATATCCGAAGTCGGACAGTAGAGGCTCTTTCCGGTGGAGAATTACAAAGATTTGCATGCGCGATGGTGTGCATTCAGGATGGAGACATTTTCATGTTTGATGAGCCTAGTTCTTATTTGGACGTTAAACAACGTTTAAACGCTGCCATCACAATTCGCTCCCTTATTCATCCAGATAAATTTATTATAGTTGTTGAACACGATTTATCAGTTCTTGATTATCTATCAGATTTTATTTGTTGTTTATATGGAGTTCCAGGCGCGTATGGTGTTGTTACTATGCCTTTCTCAGTGCGTGAAGGTTAGTAAAACAACACAGCCTATATCGAAATTCCAATAATTTTGATTTATATAATTCACTTTTCAAGCTCTACAATTGTAATGTTATATTAACAAATATTCTATTATTGCAGGTATAAATATCTTCTTGGACGGTTTTGTTCCAACTGAAAATCTGCGCTTCCGTGATGAATCTCTTGTATTCAAAGTAGCTGAAAGTGCTACTGAAGAAGAAGTCAAGAGAATGAACCACTATGAATATCCCAAAATGAGTAAATCGATGGGCAGCTTCCATTTGATGGTTGAAAAAGGACAATTCTCTGATTCTGAAATTATAGTATTACTAGGTAATTTTCTTTATTATTTTTAAGTTTCTATTTAAAACACTGACGCATTCAGGATTTACTCCTGAGCGGTGGAGGGCTTATGTTTCCTTTAAGGGACTCTTCTATTTGACATTAACCAGCATCTTTTGTAAGTTTTTTACTCATTAATATTTCAAACAAATTCACTTTTTTTTAATGAAAAAACCACAGTCTTGCCTTCGAGGATATTTTTCTTCCTCATGGGGCACCGCACCCTGGTTAGGCCAGTGATTTGAAATGGAATACACTTTCCTCTCTTTGAGGTCAAACTAGAATTTTGAAATGTTTTTTATTTTTATTAATTTTAATACAGCATTTCTAAATTCTTTCTAATTTATTTTCAATAACTAGAAATTACCAGAAAAAATAATTTAATTAGTTATAAATATTTATTAAAATCAAATATAAATTGACTATAATCCTATTATTAATATTTATTAAATCAAACAGCCTACTGTTTAGTAAATATTAATTACATGAATTTTCTTCACGGACCCAAACTTGATATATTGTATATAATTTCTTATTTATAATCCTATAATTAAATACTAATAAATTTTTTTAGGGGAGAATGGCACTGGTAAAACTACTTTCATTCGAATGCTTGCCGGTAAATTAGAACCAGACGAAGGTGATGGAACCATACCTCAATTACATATCAGTTATAAACCACAAAAGATTTCCCCAAAATCACAGGGATTAGTAAGACATCTATTGCACGAGAAAGTTCGAGATGCTTATGTTCATCCACAGGTAAAATTATTTATAAATAAATTCTAACAGCCGGCATTATCTGATCACTTATAAGACTAAATCTATATATTTTTATGCTGTTATAAATGATATATAATAATATTTATAAACCATTCATTATTAAAAGATCAACGAAAATCAAACAAATTCATGAGATTATTGAGATTAAATATAGCCCTGCCATCTGTTGGCAAATTTTCGTAATAGTTGAACTTTTTGGCCAAATTTTTAAGACCCCTAACTCCATCTTATAGGTAAAAACATGCGAACAGCTTTGCCTCACCAAGCGCCTTAAAGATCTATTTGCTCTAAAAAAATACTATAATAATATTGAATCAAAATCTTATTATACTATTAAAAAATCAATGTATATATTTTATTTTTTGCAGTTCATCACTGATGTTATGAAACCTCTCAGAATGGATGATATTATTGATCAAGAAGTGCAAAATCTCTCTGGTGGTGAACTTCAACGTGTGGCCCTTGCCCTTTGTCTTGGTAAACCCGCTGATGTTTATCTAATTGATGAACCTAGCGCTTATTTAGATTCTGAACAACGTCTTGTTGCCGCAAAGGTAATAAATAAAAGAATTAATATGATTTTCGCTTGATTGACAAGTTCGACAAGTAATCTCTTCAACCAAGCGACAATCGTAATAAATAAAATTAGATATGTATATTTATTTACTTTTTTAAAACAAATTTCCAGGTGATTAAAAGATTTATTCTACATGCTAAAAAAACGGGTTTTGTGGTTGAGCACGATTTTATTATGGCTACATATCTGGCTGATCGTGTTATTGTTTTTGAAGGATCACCTTCAATCGATACAATCGCTCATTCACCACAGACGCTCTTGGCTGGCATGAATAAATTCCTCGAACTTTTAGGAATTACTTTCAGAAGAGATCCTAACAATTTCCGGCCTCGAATTAATAAACAAAATTCTGTGAAGGTACTTATATTTTATTTTATATAGTAATGGTAAGAAATCATAAAGCTGACGTTTTCCTTTATTACTTACAATTCTACAATAGAGGAATGAGCGGATAGCTAGGAAATCAGCCTCCACGAAATTAAACTCGCAGTATTGCTACTACAATAGTTTCGGCTCAATTATATAATACCATCTTGAGTCCATTTTTTGACCTACAAGCATTTAGATATAAAAAAATTATTCATATATATACAAGAAAAGAATTTACATACTTTAATAACTCAAATGACAGTGCATTGAGACAAATTGTATAGTTGTCTCTTTGTTGGTATTAATAATAATAATAATGCACAAACAGGGTGACCTTAAAAACCTGGGAATTTAATAGAACCGGGAATTATCATGGAAATTTTGAAAAGTACCAGGGAAATTTATCGCGCCTTCTAAAGCTATGTCAAATTGGTTTTTTAAATTTACGTCAATGGCTTGGCTGAGATGGTGCCGAAATCTTTATTTTCATATTAAAATAGATAAGCCAATATAAAGTAAATCCTATATACGGAACAACAAAGCATCCACATTGCGTTGTCAAAATTAAATGGATATATGATTAATTTTAAAAAAAATTTACCAAAAAAAAAAATTAAGTGATATATTAAAAAAAAGAATTTTTTGAAAAAAATCCTGAAAAAACGCAAAGCTATCTTATTTTAAATTCACCCTTATGGCATTCAGGGACGTCATTTCAATTTTTGCTTGGAGGGGGCAAACATTTTTTTTAATTTCCTGTGTAATTTAGATATAAACAATACTACCTATATTTGTAAATGAAAGGAATATTTGAATTTCAAACTCGGGATATATTTCTTTCATTTACAACCCAGTGAAACCTCACATATATTAAATAATTTTAAAAATTTTTATCTAACTTCTCTGATAGGATTATTTATTTAAATCCAACAATAGGAGTCATTTCGTGGCAGTGGCGTGCGTAATTTCAACTTTTTCTTGGGGGGGGGGGCAAACTTTTTTTTAAAAATTTACTTACAAATAAGTACTCAAATTTGGCCAAAAAATCTTTAATTTAATTAATTGTTTAATTTTATTAGTTTGAATACTTGTAGTTATATTTTGAAATATTTTATTTAGAATAATATAAAAAATGAGAGCCCATATGGGGGGGGGGAATGTCCCCCCTGCTCCCCTCAAATGACGCCACTGCTCGTAGTGGCTAATTTCCTGACTCTCCGCTCCTTCTATTATTAAATTAAATTAAAGAGCCCCTCTAACTTTACATTAGGCCTACTTACAATTCTTTCCGGTTTTTTATTTATTTTGCCTGTTTAGCCTACGATCATAGAGCTAAAAAAATGGTTCTTTCATCCATTCATTACTAATAATTTTTTAAATTTATTTTACAGGATACTGAACAAAAACATGCCGGACAATATTTCTTTTTAGAAGATTAAATCATAACATAAGGACCAATTGATTAAGAAATCCTGGACTGCGAAACGTTCTTATTAAATATATTTGAATAATAAGATCCATTCGCTCAACTATTTTTTTTCGTTATTAAGAACGGCTTTTGTAATTTATTTATATTTCCATAAAATGCAAATTTTTTCAAATTTGCAAGCGCATTTTAAAATGTTAAAAAAATAATTAATTTTTAGAACAAAAAGATAATTTTTAATCTCTTTAAAATATTTGGTAAATGGAAAAAATAAAAAAGATGTATTTGATTTGTTAATTTTATTTATTTATATTTATTTTCTCCAAATGAGATGAAAGTTAATTAAAGTTAAAGTTAGATATACGGTTTCTTCTATGTCCTTTAATATTTCCATATTTTATCTAGAGGGGTAGAAATTACTTCTTGTCCAAGTTTGAGCTTGAGTGGGCTTCGGAATCGCTCACACCCCACCCGCTTTATCCTATATATTTTTTTTAGTTGAGGGATGTTTAAGGAAGGGTGAGGTGGGTCTGTTTAGACCTTCTGAAGAAATGTTGAGGCTGAAAAATTCCTTTTCATCCCTCCAAATTTGATTCATGGCCCTATAATTAACGAAAAGGGATGGAAATAAGTAGGGGGCTCGACTAGATTTGATATTCTATCAGGTCAGGGAACTGCTACTGTACTTTACATTTTTCGGTTCTTCTGTCCGAATGTCGCTCCTATACCTGTTTAAAGAACTATAGTAAATAGAATCTTATATAACTAAATTAAAAAAATCATTTGACATTTAATGTATTCTTTATTTATTTACAAAGGAATCTAGATATTAAAATTCAACGGAAAATTTTGATTTTCCCATTTTAAAATTTAGTTTCCAATTATAACAAATTGTTATTGCATTTATCTAGTTCACTACATATTGAATATATATTTAAAGAGCAAAAAATTTGATTTCATTTTTTCATATCATATATTTTAAATAATTAAAAAAAAATTCAAGTAGTGAACTGAAATAAATGAAAATGACTAGGAAGGGAGAAAGGGTGCGGGGGTTCATAAAATATAATAAATTATTAACAGTTGCTAAAATGTTACCATCAAAATCAACAAGGATAGAGTTTTATATCAAGATTTTAACTATGATAAAAAATTCGTTAAATAAATAAAATTATAAACGAGGATTTGTACTTGAAAAAAAAAAGAGAGCATTTAAAAATATTAAAATTGAGCTTTTTCCTTTTATTTAATACGAAGCTTGGATCAGGAATTTTTTCCAGAGATTGTTTTTACTTTTGATTAAGTAAGTTAAAAAAAAAAAAAATTTAAATTAGTTGGCAGAGATTATTTATAATGAATACGAAACACTTGGAGTTTGGTGCTTATGAAAATTAGTCTTTCACCCATGAAATAACCAAGCCAAGATTTTTGGGAAGGGGTGTCAAGCTTCTGCCAAAGACAAGTCAAGATTACTGCCTAAATACAATAACCGGTAAAAAAATAAAATAGTAAGCGGAAAACGCAGATCCCCCCCCCCCTCTTTGAACAGGAAATAAATTTATCGAATAAAAATCTCAATCCAGAAGACGTTTCGGTTTTAATTAAATAAATTCATCACCAGTTCTTAAGAGATTATTGGCAATCTCAAGGTGTACACCAGTGAGATGCAGATAGAGTTGTTATAAACATATACAAAATTATATAAAAATCTGGTGTGACTGGTGGCACAGCACACAACTTTCTCTTACCTTTGTTAATCAAAAGTTGAGTGAAAACCACTTTTTTGGATTCAGGGGACCTCAAAACGTGTATATCCATCAAAATCTCGACGTCGAATTTTTGACATGAATTCAATACTTTCTCTCTATATATATTAACATATATAGACTTAAGAGAAAGTAAAAAATATAATATTTGCACATAAGATGTCATATTCTCATACGGCCAAGCATGTGACATCTTATATGCAAATATGGTATTTTTATATAATTTTGTATATGTATAACAACTCTATCTGCAACTCAATGCTGTACACCTTGAGATTGCCAATAATCTCTTAAGAACTGATGATGGCTTTATTTAATTAAAACCGAAATGTCTTCTGGATTGACATTTTTATTCGATAGAGACTCTCCTTTTGTCTATTATTCTAATTGTTGAACAGCCACTTCTCTCGTCAACATCTTTGAAATAAATTTTAATTTTATAATTTTAATCATACAAAACTTCTGTACTAAAGAATTCAGAAGATGTTTGCGGCAGAGCCGGATCTAGGGGGGGGGGCAGTGGTGGCATGTGCCCCGGGCGGCAGATATTAGGGGGCGGCAATTAAAGAAAGATTTACTAAAAAAAAGGTAAAATGATATGAATTTTCTGTAGAAAATTTTAAGAAGGGGGCGGCAAATTAAATTTTGCCCCCCCCCCCCCCCCCTTAAAAAATCTCCTAGTTCCGGCCCTGGTTTGCGGTCAATAATAAAAAGTACTTTTTTTTTTTTGTTTATAGTATAAATGGAAAAAAAATGAATTTTTTTTATGTTCCTTGGACATGATCATTTAAGAGTTCAGATCAATTACACCACACACGATTGTATGAAAGAAATTTATCATTTATTTTTTCATTCAAATAACACATTCCTGCGCAAACACTTAACGCTTTGACAATTCCCGAAGAACCACTTTCGATTTAAAAAAAAATACTTTTTATTATTGACTAGCCGTTATCAATCTACAGTCATCTCTGCCATACATTATTAATTTTTATCAATGAGAGGAAAATTAAATAATATTCAAAACTAAGCTCTCAAATTCTCTCTTGATCATGATTTTCGTTCTCCAGAAAAAAAATTCCTGATCCTTTCAATGTATTATTCAATAAATATTGTTAAGATCATGCATATCAATTGCATTATCTTTGTTTTTTATAATTTCTTTTTGATTTTATAGAATATTTATATATTAATTATATAATGATATAACTAAATTATTTATTTTTATACAATCGTCATAATACAACTTATGATTACGATATCAGCCTTTGAGTAGAGATTTGATTTGATATTCACAAACAAATAATTTCATATATATATATTTATATATATATATATATATAACACATCGGGTTCTGTTTATAAATATTTCTATTATATAATAGTTATAAGAGACATCCATTATATCGATGAAATTTCACAAAAGAAATTAAAAATCACAGTGGAATCGAATATAAATAAAATTCAATTTCAAATACTATATTTCTAATATACAATATCTTCTAAAGACTCGGGAATTAATGAGTCTGAATATATTTTAATAAATTTCGATTTCATATAGCCTAAATTCTAAATTAATTCTAAGTACTTATCAAAAGCTGTCTTTTTCTAAATAAAATAAATTCCTAACAGTTTAAATTTAAATTTCAAAGTCAAGAAAAAATGAGTATTTATTATTATGAACAGAATTAATTAAAGAATGAAATAAATAAATAATTGAAAAATAGATTGATTTTGTTATAAAAATAGTTTAAAAAACTCTCCATATTTAATTAATATCAAATTTTATGACAAATTAATATTTTAGAAATGAATTTTGTAGTGAAATTTCATTCGATTTTATTTATTATCATTTTTTTAGTTTAGTTATTTTATTTATTTTTTTTTAATTTAGTTTCAGGGAGAAAAAACCCGAAGGCTGCGCAAAAGAGTTGCAAGAACGGAGGCGAGATTTTCAGCACGACGCAAAAGAATTGAGTCAGGTTTATCTCGAGTATCGAGAGCAGAAGTCAAAGTGTCCTAAAACGTACAAAAAGGACTATATGATGAAATTATTTACTAAACGATTTTTTTTTATAAAAAAACACACTTTTTTCCCATTTACACTCACACTCACACACACATACACACTGTCTTTTCGGTAACTTAGGCCATTTAAGACTTTTTACGATACCCGTTATTTGTAAATATATCTATTGGAGCTCCAGGCATTCTTATTTAAGCCATTTGGTATCCAAATGGATTAAATAAAATCAAAAAAAAAAAAAAAATCCCCCCCCCCCCCCCCCCCGGGGGGACCCCCCCCCCCCACTCGGACTGCCTGGAATCCGAATCCTTGACCCTGGGTATTCAAGGCAGGAGCGCTACCAAATACACCAAGCCCGAGGGCATTTACTAAACACTATGAGAAACATTTAGAGACGTATATTTCCGATATTGCATCCTCAAGTCAAAATGGAAAAAAAATCCCTTGTCGCGTCGTGATCTAATCACATCCAAGTTTCAGTCGAAGGAAAAGAAAGGGGATGAGAGAATTCGATAAGGATTAAAATAAATTAATTCAACTCACTTTAAAAACTGCTGCGACATCGCGAACTTTGGTGACAAGATTACGTGTTTGGAGAGGAGCACTCGTATAGGCAGCTGCATCAGCAGAGAGATCGGTCATCCGGCGAAGATGAGAAAGACAGGTGGCGAGATGATCAGGCAACTCCTGGCAATCGAACTCGGCTGAGGCACTCTTTACCTGAAAATAAACAATAAACAATCATAATAGGGTACAGGTCAACAAAATATTTTTTATTTTTGGGTTACTGGTCTAATGCTGAAATTCTTATTTCTAGACACGGAAAAACACTTAAATTTCCATTTTTTGCTTTTAAAGTTTGCTTTGGTTTAATACTAAACAGCCGATACAAACATAAAAGAAATACAAAAAATATTCATTTTTACTTTCTCTTAAGCGCCCCATACACGCCGTACTTTAGTACGCGAGCCCGGCTCGGCTCGCCTTCAAACTTCAAACGAGCCAAATCCGCCCGTGTGTGGGCTCTCACGAGCCCGTACGAGCTTGCACAGATCCGTCTGGGCCTTCTGTCCGGCTCGGCTCGCCTCGGGGGCAGATCCGCACGTGTGTGGACTCTCAGGAATCGGGCTCGTGCCTCAGATAGGGTATTTTAATTTATTTTTGGCTCGGCTCGGCTCGTGAGAGCCCACACACATGCGGATTTGGCTCGTTTGAAGGCGAGCCGAGCCCGGCTCATTCGCGTTTGTGGTGAAAAATTGCCGGATCCGGCTCAGGTACCAAAGTACGGCGTGTATGGGGTCCTTCACCCTATAATATGAAATATATAGAGAGAGTATTGCGATCATGTCAAAACTTGGATGTAGAGATTTTGATGGATATTCATGTTTTGAGGTCCCCTGAGTCCAAAAAAGTGGGTCCCGCAAATTGGTCTGTGTGCATATCTGTGTGTAACGATTTTTAGCATGAAGGAATGGAGCTACGAGGTTGAAATTTTATATTTAAGTTAGCCACCCCCCGAACTCGTGAAAATAAGCTTTTAAACAAAATCGGCCAAAAAGTACTAGTACTTTACCTATGTAGTTTTTCAGTTTTTTCGATTTTCTCAAAATTCGCTCCAACGATTTTGTTTAAAATTCATAAATCAACTATTTTTTAGATGCTCTATAAAAAGTATATCAGTGGTCTTTCGTTGAAATCGTTTGAAGTACACTTTACTGATGTACTTTTTCAGTTTTTTTGCGATTTTCTCAAAATTCGCTGCAACTATTTTGATTAAAATTCATATATCAACTATTTTTTTTGATGCTCTTTAAAAACTTTATCAGTGAAATTTTTCGTGAAAATTGTTTGAAGTACACTTTACTGATATTTGGTATCCAAATGGCTTAAATAAAATCATTAGACTGCCTGGGGTCCGAACCCACGACTTTTGGTATACGAGGTTAGCACGCTAACCTCTACACCAAGCCCCGAGGGTGAGTGTTAGGATTAAGGCCATAAGGCACACAATTAGTGGTTTGAGTGGCTCAGTGAGAAACTAAAAAATTCTCAAACTCAAACATTAAAACATCAATCTACCAGTAATTAGAATTCACATTTTCAATTTAGTATATTATATATATATATATATAATAAAATTAAATATACCAATAATTTGGAGGCGGTGACTAGCTGCCGAGCTTCACTCGTAAGCGTTTCTTTGGCCATTTCAAAAAGACGTTCATCCATCTTGGGTCCGCCGCCAGCTGCTTGTGCTTTGGTGCAGGCCATTGCTACTGCAGCTGGAAAGAGAATTTTGGTAAGCTTATTATCTAAAGCCATAAATAAATATTATAAATTTTATTTAATCACTAATAAATATATTTTTTATCATAAAGTTATATCGCCTGCTGAGAATCAAAGTGGCAAAAGTTCAAAATACAATTCGAGAAAAGGCGTTTGAAAGTTTTATAAACATATATATTTAATCCCCCCCCCCCCTTGTCGCTTCTATCTACGGGCTTGTTCAGAAGTAATACAAATACTGAGTGTCGAAATATGTATAAAATGCTTATATTATAATAATATAAATAAATAATATATTGACACCAGGGATGGGACAGGATAGCGATCATTTGGAATTAAATACGAAAATCCAAACCGATCCAGGATTTTCGGATCGGGATCGAAATCCTTTTTTTGGATCTTGGATCTGAATCGAAATCATTCTTGCTCTCTGGATCGGATCGCTAATCCTTTTTGAAGAATTAGCAATACTGGATTTCTACCATCCTTTTCCTTTCATTGGATCACTTAGGGCTGGAAACGGATTTCTAATCCTTGGAAGATGACATAAAAATAAAAGGCCGAGCAGCTATGTTTATTTCTTTATTAAAGAACCCACAGCGACGTTTCGGTCGACTATGCCACCATCTTCATTCTTTAGTAAAGAAATAAACATAGCTGCTCGGCTTTTTATTTTTCCTACTACATATTGATTCAGCTATTCACCTCGCTAACATGAAATAAAAACTCTACCAATGTTCCAAGGACAGATAGCATAAAATTTGTAATAGCAAACATTATAAATTGATAAGCTAAAAAAATATTAAATGAAAAAATTTTTACCTAATTTTTCAAGCATGTCTTCAATGGCAGCATCACTACGAGTTAATAGCATATCTCGATTGTGTTGAGTGAGAGCAAGAGGCACCATATGGCCATTCCTAGGCAGAGTATGAAACAGTCGCCTCGGACCCTAAAAACGACAAAAAAAGATATTTAGAAGAGAAGAAAAGAGACTTTAAAATAGTAATAAAGGATTATTTTAAATATTATTATTTTTAAAATACTAGGTACACAACTTAATGCCAAGCTATTTTGAGAAGTAGACCTATTTCTTATTTAGATCAGAAATACTTAGCTACACAACTAGAGATAGTGTAAATAATGTCCCTGCAATCATCCTTTAGAGTACTATGTAGAGGCTCTTTATAGAGCTCAGGGCAGGGCTGTGTTTGGGTCAAGCCTTTCTGAAATCCCGAAAAATTATAAATAAAAGGGAGAAACATGAGTTAAAATTTTAAATACTGTTATTATAAAAAATATTTTATATTATCTAAAATTTATTCATTTGGGAGGTGGGATTATCCCCGGATCATCCGAACCACAGATTAATTGGACCCTGTTACGCATTAGCGTGTCAAGCGCACAATATTCCGTGCATAACTCAATGTTTTTTTTTTTGGCGCTTGACACACTATTGCATAACAGGGTCCAATTATAATTATGATAATTATTAATTATTGTTATTAAACTGTGGCGGATGTTTTTAAATTTTTCAAGTCAAAAATTGAAATCTGGTGTGACTGGTTGCACAGCACACAACTTTCTCTTATCTTCGGTAATCGAAAGTTGTGTTCTGAGCTTGTCACACCAAATTTTTTGTGTCGAGATATATTTAGTTTCCGACAGTACCGTACATTTGAAATCAAGATGTAAAATTTATAAACATGGGAGATGTTTATATTTTGTTACTATGGCAACCATTTCACCCATCTTTCCTATGAAGTACAAGAATAAAATGGTCTTCAAAAGATTTCAATGGCGAAATGAGAATATACATTTTAAAGAGCATCGAAAAAATAATTGATTTTTGAATTTTAAACAAAATCGTTGGAGTGAATTTTGAGAAAATTGAAAAAACTGAAAAACTACATCAGGAAAGTTGATTTTGATTAAAAGCTTATTTTCACGGCCTAGGTGGGTGTCTAGCTTAAATATAAAATTCCCACCTCGTAGCTCAATCCCTTCATGCATAAAATTCAACACAGACAGACAGACAGACCATGTCGCGAAAACAACTTTTTTGAATTCAGGAGACCTCAAAACATGTATATCCATCAAAATCTCGACAATGAATTTTTGACATGAATCCAATACTTTCTCTCTCTATATATTAACATATATAAAGGTAAGAGAATGTACAAATAAAAGTCGATGATATCTTAATTATAATGCGTTTTTTAATTCTCATATTCACGTGGCTCGTTTCAAATAGATTTAAATCCTAATTTGGCCCTTGCGGCAAAAAGTTTGGACATCTCTGATCTAGAGGGAAGAATTACCTAAATTCAGAAATAAATGCCTATTTTATTATTATTAAACAATTCAAATTTATAAAACAATAAAAGAACGAATATATGCTTTGAAAAATAAAAATTATCATATGAGTTACCTGAGGGGGTTTGGCGTCTAACCCTTTGGGTGGCAACTGTGGCGGAATATGTTGTGATTCCAAATGATTATTTTTAGGTGGCCGAGGTGGAGGATGTTGAGGATTGATCATCGCTACACTTTCATTTGTTGTAGTATTAATTGATTTACCGCAACAGGAAAACGGTCCTGGTTTGTGTTGTCTTGGTAAAGTGGAATATTCTATCACAGGAACGCTTGATGTGCCCTAGAAAAAAAAATAATTTACAGTAATTATACATTAAGATAAGCACTCAAATTTTTAATGTCATTCCCTAAAGTTGATTTAATTAATCGAAAAATAAAACTGTTGAAATTTTGTGTCTCGATCCACTAGAAGAGTAGCTTTTCATTAAGTGAATCTTAATTTAGAGAGGAATTCGAGGACGTAACTGTTAGGCTTTAATTAAGTGCAAAATCAAACATACATTTGTTTGTGGCAGTGTAGAGTTAGATGAAGGTAGAAGACTGTCCCCTGGCGGTGGCGGAATGATATAAGCCAAAATTTCTTCTGGTGTTAATTCAACAGCAGGTGGAGCCTGTTACAAAAAAAAACATTATTATTTAGAAGAAAAATTGAAAATATTATGGAGGTGTAGGAGTGGCGTAAATATGAAGATTACACGTAAAGAATTACAAAACATAAACCGGGAGAAATAAAAAGCGTCTAAACGTACTTTTAAAAAACTACACTATTATAAGGAATTTTTCAATTGAGGTTTTTTTAAAATAATTATATTCATAAGGAATTATTGGGACAGAAAATTATAATTTTTTTAATGACTTATTAAAAAATTAAGGAAATTATTATAATTTTAAAATAATATACAGCGAATGGACGGAAGAAACAAAAAAGTTTAATATATAAAGATTACACGTAAAGAATTACAAAACATAAACCGGGAGAAATAAACAACGTAAACAATACATTTGGGAAAAAACGTTGCCAAGTAGAAGATTAATATTGTTGGACATAACACCCCCTCTCAATGTTATTCTTCTACTTTCAATTTCTTTTTCAGCATGTTGAATTTCAGTGCTCAGAGTGGCTTGGTGAAAAAATCGGCCAGTTGTCTCGAAGTCTCTATACACTTCAACTTTATTTTATTCTCTTGCACTTGATGCCTTATGAAATGATATTTCAATTCGATGTGTTTGCTTCTTCTTGTTTCTAAATTTTCGGCTATTTTCTTCGCAGATTGATTGTCGACATATTGCTCGTAGGCTTGCTTGATTGGGATCGGTTATCTTTAATTCGTCTAGGATTCTTTTCAGCCATATCCCCTTTCATTACACATTGCCTTTTCATTTAATAGCCACGCTTTAATTTCATAAATATTTTCTGCATAGTATCTGACATTTTGTCTATTTCCAGATATAGTAACAAAATTTCCATTGAAATCTACTTCGAATCCTTTACTAGTTATTTTCTTTACCGATATTAAATTTTTCTTGATACTTGGAACAATTAAAGCATCACATAAATTAATATTACCACCTGTTGGTTTTAGCAATAAATTCCCTTTCAATTAACATTTTAAGAAAGTTTCTTCTTTTGCTACATTAATTCTAATTTCATTCGGCATTTTCTCAATTTTATACATATAGGGAATCCATTCTTTAGCGACCATATGATGAGATGACCCAGAATCAAATATGAATTGATTAATTCGAATACCATTATCTTCGTTAAGGCTTTCCAAAAGAAAAGTTACACCCTCAAAATTTACATTTCTTGCTTCGTGCTATTCATTTGATTTGCTAGTAGCTTGAGTTTGATTTTTATTCATATATCTTTGCTTATTACTATTAAAATTCGAATTATTATTTTTATTTTTACAATATTTACTAAAATGACCCATTTCGTTACAATTATAACATTTCAAACTCTTCATTTTAGGACAATCCTTAATTTTATGAGTGGAACTTTTGCATCTGAAACATAAAAAAGTTTGATTAAATCTTATTTCACTCTTTTCGTTTTCATTGAGCTTAGTCTCTTCTTTCAATAGACGTGATATCAAATTGTTTAGAGTTCGCTTCTCAGTCGGTGAACTATCCCAAGCTGTACCGAAGTTTTTATAACTAGATAAAATCTTATTCATAACTATTTGATCACTTAACTTCTCACCTTGCGCTTTTAGCTGAGCAGTTTCAACTCGTGCTAAAAAATCTGTCATTGAGCCCGTTCCAAATTCCAACTTGAAGAATATTTGCATTAAGTGTTCAACTTGATAATCGTTTTTCTGCTGATAAAGGGAACATAACTTATCATAAATTTCGTTTGCTGTTTCACAGTTTATTTTTTTTTTGGGTGGTTTTCGTTTTGCTTTCGCTGCTCTTCTATCATAATCTTTTATTTCATTATCTCCTGAAGGTATTTTCTCCTCATCATTAACAATCTTCCAAGCATTAATGCTTTCTAAATAAGTTCTAACTTAATAGTTCCATACCTCAAATCCTTCGTCTCGAATTTTTATTATTTTTATTTCTTCCATCTTATCATTCATTTTTCAATCAATCTTAATTCAATCTTAATTATTCAATCATTTTTTACAATTCAATGTCGTCGGGAGGAATAAAACCAGCGTTGTCGAACACCTTTATACTTTTATTCTAACAATTATTCTAATTATAAGCAGACGTTTCGGTAACCATAACGGTTAGAATAAAAGTGTAAAGGTGTTCCGACAACGCTGGTTTTATTCCTCCCGACTCCAATCTCACATACCCAGCATACAATTTAATTTACAATATTAATAACTTACTTTATTCGTAGGAGGCGGGACGGCAACTGTTGCTAGGAATGCTTCAAGATCGAGGCTCAAATCCAGATTCAAGTCGGAATCTAGGATATCTTGTGTTGGCAATGCACGATTCAATTCTTGAGCTAATATTTCATCTAAAAAAAATGAGAAAATTATTTTAAACTATAGAAAAAAAATCTGGTGGGACTGGACACACAGCGCACATCTTCCTCTTACCTTTGGAAATTAAGTTTAAATATTTATATTTTATTACCATGACAATCAATTCTATTTTTCTTATGAAGTACAAGAGTAAAGTGTGCTTAAATTTTGACATGCCAGAGTAATATTATTTATTTTTACAAATAAGAACACTCAAAATAAAAATGCTTACCAATGGTTGATTCAGGGGCTGTAGCACCTGGTTGATCAGCAAAAGGTGTGGGCGGAACATTCAGTGGAATCGGTAGAGGATTGCTTCCATCCTAAAATAAAATAATATAAATATTAAAATTATATTATTGCGTTGTTGCGAAATATTCGTTGTTTTTAATATACAATACAAAAATATAATTAGAGATAGTAAATTAAAAATTTTATTTTAAGGATGAAAGTTAAAGTTTATTTGTTAAAATTTAATTTAAAAAATAATTTAACTGTTATTTTAACTTTTAGAATTAATTAATCTTGTTTGAAATGTTTTGTAAGATATTTTAATGTATTTACAGAAAATTTTTCTTCATAAAACTAAGCACTGAAAAAACTACCTGTTGGCTTTGAATCATGACTGAAATAAGAATTTTCGCTTTATATCAATAAAAATTTTTTCAAGAATTCACTGTAATTAATTTAACATGGGAATTTATTTTTCTTCTCATATAAATATTGATTAAAAAAAAAAAAAAAAAAAACTTGCCTCATCAGGAGTGATTGGAGGCGGAATCATGGTAAGGTCGATAATATCTGGATCCAAATATAAAGTTCCTTCGGCAAATGCATATGGCAATGTATTATCCTCTTGTAGTTTTTTCAGCAGCTCCTAAATATATAAAAAAAAAAAACGAGATAATGAAAGTTTTCAAATCTATTTAACTAAAAAAATTGAATAAAGGAACTCTATGAGTAGGGCAGCCAGCGGTAATAAAAAACCTTTATATTATTTCGTCGACGTTTCGGGAACGCATCGCTCCCATCTTCAGGACGAATTAATTGTTGAATGATAGATGAATATTTTTATATTGTACACACAATGAAAAAAATAACATGTATTGTGCATAATGATTTAATAAATATAAATGTTCACACACCTCAACAGCCTAAAGCTGCATAATATACAATTGTCTTATTTATTAAATCACTATGCACAATACATGTTATTTTTTTCATTGTGTGTACAATATAAAAATATTCATCTATCATTCAACAATTAATTCGTCCTGAAGATGGGAGCGATGCGTTCCCGAAACGTCGACGAAATAATATAAAGGTTTTTTATTACCGCTGGCTGCCCTACTCATAGAGTTCCTTTATTCAATCATCACCACAGCCATTTTTCTACTCTTCATTTAACTAAAAAAATTTGGAGATTAGAAGGGAAATTAAAAATAAATAATTTAAAATAATCAAAAATTAGTGATTGAAAATTTATAAAAGAGTCAAGTTAACTCATTAATTAAAAAATATTAAATATTTAAGTATTTTATTAGAAAAAACAATTTTATTATTCCTTTTAATTAGATATGTTACTTTTCTCTAATTAAATACAGATATTTTAATTAAATTAAATTTAAAGAAGAGTAGGAGAGGAAAGAAATCTACTTAAAAACATTATTCTGAGGAAAAAGAAATGGTTAGGTCATATACTTAGAAGGGATTGTCTAATGAAAGATGTATTGGAAGGAATGGTAGACGGACAGAGAAGAAGGAAAAAAAATAATCGATGAATTGGAGGAAGATGGATACGAAGGAATGAAAAGAATCGCCACTAACGGACCTGCGAGAGGAAGCAGATAACTTATGATGATGAAGATGAGAAAGTAAATTAATAATTAGATCTATTAATTATATAAAAAAGAGTATATTGAATATTGAATATTGTATATTGCTCGCTGGGGTAGCGGGCTAGGGTGTCAGCTTCTAAAATGAAGTTCCCTGTTCAAATCCTGGGCGTGCGGAATTTTTTCATTAAATAAAAATAGTATTTATTTAATGTAAAAAAAATCCTCAAGCAGGCACTGGATTAGAATAATTGATCTCACCACAATAGCCCCCCAGGCAACTCTACGAGGAGAGGGAGTTGCTGTGACATCTCGTCCTGTGGAAGGGACGTAAAGAAGGTTCCCTCTCAGTGATGCATTCTTCGAAAGGAGTAGGCTACACGCCGGTGCTAAGGGAGTCCGTCCTCAACTAGGACATCCTCCCTAGCATAGAAGAGGTTGGATAAATGGAACCCGGTGGAACCAGAAATAAGGATTAGTTCATTAGGAGTTAGAGATAGGAAATAATGTAACTTCACGGGGTGGCAGTAGATAGCTACGGCCAGAGGCCGGTTGAGTTTGAGGTGTTTGTCTGCGTGCAGGAAAGCACCTCGGGTAAATAAATAGGGATCCCGAAAGGAATTGAAAATAATTATTGAAATAAATAGGGACAGGCTTTAAATGGCCTCCGAAAAAGAGCTTAAATGAATTTAAAAAATTGATTCTGGAAACGGCAAAACGCATTTTGCCAGCTTCGGTTCAATTTCCAATCTTCGGTTGGTGGGCAAAGTTAAAAAGAGTATATACTTTATCATCTTTTTCATTATAATGATTGTAATAATTATATTAGTAAAATTTTTTCTTTGAATTCGAAATGGCCAGCGAATGTTTGACAGCGATATTATCAATTAAATTCAATCAGTAGCTGATAGTAGCACAATCAGGGGAGACAGTCATCTCGCAGTTCGAAAGGCTAATTAATTAGTATTCTATAATTTTTATTGGAAAGGAGTAGGCATTGTGCCGTACATAAAATATTAAAAACAAGTTGTTGTATTTCAAATAAAGAGCTCCGAATATAGCAAACTTCTCTTGCCGATTAATACATAAATCCTAGGCCCATTTCCCACACCTCTTCTTGGATTACCAAACTAAAACGTTTTTTTTTTTGGGGAAAAACCATTACCGTCCAGCCCTAAAAATCCTCCACTGATTGAGTTTATATGATTATTTTTTAAAATTTAATTTTCCTTTGGAGTCTGTCTTTTGGGGCCAATCAAATATTAGTAAGCAAGTTCAATTAAGATGAAAATTAAATTCCAAAATTAAATAAATATTATTAAAGAATATTCTTTTACAAATATTTTAAATTTACATACATGAAGATTTCGATCCCGAAGTCCTCCAGGAAGCAAATTATCTGGACTATGCAAGCCAAAACTTGATCCGCTTGGTTTCAAGCCGTTTTCTCCATTGGCAGCTGCCTGACCTTTTTGCTGATCTAAAGCCCTTCGAATTGGTGAATTCGTAGGCGTGGACATTGAATCTGTATCCGATTCACTCGGCTCCACCTCGTCCATGTCAATCGAATTACGCACAGCCTCGTTTACTTGGTCCGGAGTCAGCTTCTGTCCCTAA
The DNA here is from genome assembly GCA_023213315.1 of Euborellia annulipes. Classification (NCBI taxonomy): domain Eukaryota; kingdom Metazoa; phylum Arthropoda; class Insecta; order Dermaptera; family Anisolabididae; genus Euborellia; species Euborellia annulipes. Next base: position 12,040 of record JAKCPI010011685.1, on the reverse strand, counting down.
TACAAATAAAATAAAATTTATAATAAATCATAAGCTCCATTCACAATTCCCCCTAACAGGAAACATGTCAGAGAGTCCGGGTTTAAATTGAATAAACGCTTTAACTGAAGAACACTCGGTTTATAGATCAATCAACCTGTAAATGCTTCCTTCTTAAACATTAACTCCGTTCGTTAAATTTGATATGACCATAACTTTAATGATGGTAAATGAAAATATAGGCAGGAATTTGAGTGGAATAATTACAAAAAAAAAAAAAATGTTTTATGAAAAAGAAAATGAGTATGTAGGATTAGATTATGAAAACTATTTTCGGGGATGGACGACGATTTTTTTTTTTAAAGAGTTTTTACAAAATTTTCAATATGTGATTAAAATAAAGAGAGGGATCTTATTTTGTAAGAATTCCTGGAAAAATTCGAAGAGATGAAGGATATTTTGTGTTAAATTTTGTACGATGGCATGCCTCACATATAGCCTTATGCTCCCATTTAAATAATTACCGATCAATTTAAAATAAGTAAATTGTTGAAAGAGGTCAAAAACAAGAAGAAAATGCAGTCAATGTAATTTCTTTATTGATATTCAGCCAATGTGCAATAATGAGATTTATGCACTTTAAATAACAAAAACTGCTATTATTGTTAAATAAAGTGCATAAATCTCATTATTGCACATGAGGCCCTCCTGTTTCGGAGAATATATATATGCCTTTTTGACACAGCCCCCGCTCTGATGAAGGTCCAAACCTAGGATCGAAACGTTAGCCGTGGGCTGAATATCAATAAAGAAATTACATTGACTGCATTTTCTTCTTGTTTTTTTTTTTTTTTTTTTTACCTCTATCAACATCTCTAGTCTTACATCCCCCTATTACAATAAGTATATTTTAAATTTCCTATTTCTACAAAAAAAAATTCGGGAATCTGTAGAATATATTAAATACATGTGCACCAAAAGTGATGAGAGCCTAGATATATATTGGTTCCAAATACACAGTGCACACAGGGCCGTTCCTAACCCTTTTGGCTTCCCATGCAAAAAGAAATTTGGATCCCCCTTACCTATCCTGCCTTCAATCATCGATTTATTTGAAGGCACAAAATGTACTCGATAACAAGTTTGTTCGTTAAAATATAGGAAAATAAATCTAAATATACTTATAAATTGGGCAACTGATAATTACTTGACGGGCCCGTTTATAAAAATTAAACTGTAAAGCAAATAAAAGTATTATTATTGTAGTAGACTTATGTAGTATTGGTTTATTTGTTTTATCACGATTTTTTAAATAACTTCTTTTTTCTCCTCCGTGTTGCCTCCCCCCCCTGATTTTGCCGCCTCGTGCAAGTGCACGTCCTGTCCCCCCACACAGAGCGTGAGTGCACACATGACTTTTCCTGACTGTTTGTTGTGTGGGCACTGTACAGAAACCGATATATTTCAAGACTCGCGTCATATTTGGTGCGCGTGCATCGAGTCTTAAATGGCTTCTAGGAAGAAATTTTTTTTTTCTAAATCATTTCATTAACTTTTGTATTATTAGTAAATAGAACAGAGATTACGAAATTTTTTGATATGGTCTTATTTATCAAAAATGATTATTTCTTTCAATTCATTTGAGATCGTTGACACTCATAGATTTTATCTTTATCTCATGAGATAAGAAAATCAGCTATCGAATTTCTATCAGTTTTCATTAAGCAGTGATAACGTGAAAACAAAAACGAAGAGACAATGGCTATTCAACCTTTACTTCCATCAAAAAATATACAAAATGACGATGTGTCTCTAATAAGTGAAGACGAGGAATCTTTTTTGGAAGAGATCGAAGATTATACCAAAGATGTTATTAAAATTGAATTACCACCGCTAAGAAATAAGAAGTCTTTGTATCCGAAAGAGAAATTCAAAACTTTTATTTCACTTCTCTTTTTAGTAAGCAATATAACGTTAAATGCTTTATCATTAGCAATTGTGCATGATCGAGTACCTGATCGTGATCAAGTTCCCCCACTTCCTGATATTATTCTAGACAATGTAACTTCGATCGACTGGACACTTAAAGTTAGTGAATATCTTATTTTGGTTGCTTTCATAACTACCCTTCTGGTAATTGTCTTTCATAAACATCGTTATATTGTACTACGTCGTTTTTTTTTCATTCTCGGTCTGCTTTATATGTTACGAGCATTAACGATGATAGTAACAGTTGTCCCTATGGCATCAAAAACATATTATTGCAGCCCTAAATCGGACTCAATTTCAGCGATAGTAATTTTAAAAAGAACCTGGGAATTGTTGTCAGGGATTGGTTTAACTATTAATGGAAAGAGTGTTTATTGTGGTGATTATATTTACTCCGGACATTCAATGTTTCTTGTACTAAGTTATTTAATAATATCTGACTATTCCCCAAGAAAGTTATTTCCTCTTCATTGGTTTTCTTGGATTCTCTCATTCTCAGGAATTATCCTTTTATTGGTTGCACATGGTCATTATACTATTGACATTCTTCTGGCTTATGTTTTAACGACAGGCTTGTATTGGATTTATCATACCCTTGCCAATTATAATCAATTAAAAACAATAAGTATAAATAATTTTTTATCAAGAACTTGGTGGTTTCGTATTTTTATGTATTTTGAATGTAATGTATCTGGACCAATTCCAAGACAATATGAAAGTCCTTTCAAATGGTCAAAAAGTAAACGATTAGATAAGTGAAAAGTTATATTATTTTATCTTTTTATATTGATTAAAAACCTTCAGTTAAACTTTTTTTATACACCTGAAATCTATCGACTTAGTGATAAAAGATAAAATAGTTAATGATTATTTGTGGGTGTGTGTACTGGTAATTAATATCTATGGAAGCCCTCATTTAGAAAGTGAATAAATAAATACTCCAATTAAATTTAATTTGAAATTTTTCAATTAACACAAATCGCCGCGGAGAAGCAGAACAACCTCAAGATATTTGTTGACAAGCAAAATCAAACAGTGCTGAACCTAGAATTAATGGCTGTTGAATGCTCGTCGGAAGTTATCGATATTTATACTATATTTAAAATTTATATATATATAGAGACTGGACTAGACTAAAAGTTCATTTTAAATTATATTTAAAAAAAACTATATATAGAAAATATTTATTTGTAAACTGTACATGTCGAAAAAAGTAAAATTCAAATACAAAAAAAAAAATCCTATTTATTTAGAATCTCTATTAATTTTTTCCCGGGACTCTCCTTTTATATCTATCGAACCTCGATTCAGTAATGCCAAGAAGATCTGGAACTTGGCAAAAAAAGGTAGGGCCATTGTTTTTGAATGTATTTTTTTATAGGAGATAATTTATGTTAAAATTTATTTATCATATAGTGAGCCCCTTTTCTATTATTATTTTTTCTATTTTATCCATCCTCTTAGGCTGAACGCACACCAATTGAGCAAAACGTTTTGCTCAATGCCAACGCACACCAATTGAGCAAAGACGTTTTCGAACGTTTTGTCCAAGAACAAAACGTTTTGCTCAATGCCAACGCACACCGATTGAGCAAAACGCTCAATGGCAAAACATTTTATTCAATGATGTCGAATATGATGTCATATGTTTTGCCTCCTCGGTGTGCGTTGAACCAAAGAAAAGCATTGAAAAAACAGTTTTAGGCATGATTAGTCAAAAACGTTTTTGCTCAATTGGTGTGCGTTCAGCCTTATATTTTTTATTACAATAAAAAAGTTTTTTGTCTTTCGGCATCTTTATCGTTCAGCGCCTGCTGCCGAGGGAGGACCGCTCACGCTACGGTCCTGGGAAAAAATATACAATAAATAGGTCGTTATATACCTGTGTCAGTAAGAGAAGAGAGTCGCTATGCTTAAGCTGTCCAGGCGGAGGCGGTGCATCCGAATCGCTGTCAGAATGCTGATGGCGGCTCTCTTTCAGATATTGTTCAGAGGTACGGACCAATTCTTGCATTTCTGCTACATGCTGTTCAGATTCGGCGGCCAGAAGTTGCTCCATCGTCAGACCAACAGTTAAAGGTGTTGCTTGGTCCAAAGGTTGTTTCCCCATATATCCGTTGCTGCTCCCGTTCCTACATTAAAAAATCAAAATTCAATTTATTTTTGTTCTTTTGTGATTATATTAATAATATTTCTATTCAGCCTTAAGGAAGAAAGTTATTTTTCAATTTTAGAAAGACTCAAAATGAAGAACTAAAACTCTTCGGGTGGTCGGAACGAAGAGTATTTTTATTTTTTGTCCCTGTATTTCCTTCTATTGTTTATTCTACTATTTTGACGAACCGATTCTACAAGTATTATAATATTCTTAAATATAAGCACGAATGAATCATCTATCATATAATTTATCAGACTCTGTTGAGATACGAATAAAAAAATGGATTTTTATGAAATTGTATAACTTATTTAGATTTCCCATATAGGCCTAAATATTATATTTATTATAATATCTTCAATTTTGGTAGAATTTTCTTTTTAGTATTGCACTGATAAACCTTCTTTTTTATGAAAATATGTTTTGTTAGGGGCAAAATCTGTTTTGAAAATGATAATTACATATGTGGCATAACTTGCCTCGTTTTTTTTTTAATTTAAGGTCTTTTCTGCATCTATAGTCGGTCCCTATTTATTAAAATTCATTGGTAGCCAATTAAATTTAAATAAATTAGCATGGCACGGGTTGCAAACCCGCGACCCTTGGTACATACGGCTTTTTGGAGGGTCGTTTTAGATTCTTAAATATCCATAAACTTTATAGAAAAATGTTGTAAAAGTATGAACTTCATAAAAAATCAATGGTTCTTTTCCATATAAATAATAAATACTCACATATTATTCATATTGCTGTCTAAATGTGGGTGTTGATAAGGATGATAATTTGGAGGAGGAGTAAACGTAGCACTCCGCAAAGGAGGCTCAAGTTGTTGCCCAGGGCCGTAACTCCATCGCGCCGCGATAACGTTGTGCGTATTTCCATGATAAGAAGGCGCTTAAACAAAACAAACAAAAAAATATAAAAATTTTGAAATTTATACAATTAAAATTTTCAAAGATAATTCAACTAACCTGCATCTTCCTTCCAAAGAGTACTCTTATCCTGATCAACAGGTAAAGCCCTCCCAGTTAAAAGTTGATAATATCCTTGTAGTACCAGTACTAATTCCTCTGCGTCTCGTTCTTCCATTGAAAAAGACAATTCGTTTGTCTTTTTATTTGGACTTAGAAGATGAATTCGTACGCATCTAGTTAATTCATCCTCTCGGTGAACAGTCACGTGACTCATTTGTTCAATATCGGCTAGAGGAACAGGCTGAAATTTTAAAATGATATTTTACAATAACAAGAAATGGAGAATATTATTCTATCATGGAATGAAATAGAAATATTCTAGATTATATAGTATTTGGTATAAAGTGGCTTATATTATAAAAATTAATTAGAAAGAAAGCTAGGTTATTTCAAAATTATTCGCCTTCAATAGTCAATCTCAGATTAACTGATTTATCAGTTGACATATTGGTCCTTAAAGGATTGACAGATGGTAATAATGACGCTATTACTCAAATCATTAATCTAATGCACGCCCAGGAGAGTCTTTGTGCTTGTGTAGAGAGGGTAAACTACTAAATCCCCTGCTCTAAATTAAAAGACAATGTGAAAAGAATGTCTTGAAGATCTTAGGAGAAAGAGAATCGATTTATCAAAATACTTTTAATGAATCAATCTCTGCTGAATCTGGTGATAGGTGACTTACCCCCCTATAAACAAGAGAGTTAAACGACAGCCGGAATACAATTGGACGATGTTATGCACGAAGAACCAAGCGCCATTAACCTAAATTTATCTGAGATAGACTTTTTTTCTTGTTTTTAAGGCGGCCTTACCTCAATTTCGATCATAAAGGCGCTTGATTCCTTCATGCATAACATTGTCCTCTCTAAAGATAAACTCTAAAGACAAAATGGCCTCAGCAGCCGTGTGACTTGAAATTAAAGAAAATGAAAACTTTGAAACAAGAAAGAAAGATTATATTTAGTAACATATATAAATAGTAAAATTAGATTTATAACATTATTATACTGGCTGTGAGTATTAAATATAGATGTATGGAATGGAGTCATTCAAGGAAAAGCAAAAAAAATTATACTGTAGACAATTCGAGCAACCGCCGCGCTCTTCCTCGGGAGCTGTAGCCACAAACATTTATTAGAGATTAATAAGAACATACATTTTTTTTTTGACATTTGACACTTAGACTGTAAGTAAAATTATTATACTTTTATATTATTAATGGTATATATTTATTGTGAAAAAAAAAAAAAAAAATTATAAAAAAAAAATTGATGTTCCTAAATGTTTGTGATCACAGGTTCCGAAGAAGAGCGCAACGAGAGCTCGAAACATCGACAGAATATAAATATATTTAAAATAATAGTCGTATTGGCCTAAGCCGACGAATTAGCTCAAGACTTTTTAGAAAAAAAATTCGATCTCTTTCTCATCTTTAACTTAATATAGGATTCAATATTGTCCACATGGACAGTTAATCAAGATATATTTGCATAAAAGATTTCAAATATTCTTCTTGAAAGAAAAATGACAGGGTTATTCACTTTATATGTAGGCCATCATAGGTCCCAAAGAATGGCAACAAAATCTTAAGATCTTTCTTGACAATGAATGTCCCATCTTTGAACATAGTAATGACTTTGAAAAGAATTTTTTCTTTAAATATGTCACTATGCCGGAACCATATGTAGTTCATATGTTGCCCTTGAAAGTATTGACCCTAGTCAAACACAGAGCATAACTTATTGAAGTTATTTAAAAGTACAATATATCCTGAATGATATCCAGTTATAGCATTGATTAGAGCACTTAACTGTGGAGACGAGGTTTAAAGTAAATAACTCAAAACCAAAAAAATTCTAGTAGTACAAAGGTGACGATATGATAGTGATAATCTCTTTTGGTACAATTATTTTACTGTCTGAGATTTTGCTAGCTCATTTTATATAATTTAAATTAATTTTAAATGCAAATAGCAGATTTTCAAATTGAATACAAATATAAAATTGAACATAGTGGATTTTGAGGGTGCAGCGGTGAATTGTAAAAATTTTGAAGGAAACGCAATAGGAGAAATATTAAGTATAAAGTAATGGTTAATTCCAGGAGGAGTGGCTGAATATATATTGAGTAGTGAGGGTATCCAGGCAGCCAGAAAAACAATAAAGAAAATTAAATTTGTCTTTATTTATTTCATATACTTTTGTCTACGTTTCGGCCGATATTCCGGCCTTCATCAGGACAAATGTTATTTGCCTCGAGCTTATACAGGCCCTTGGCAACTCCTGACAATTGTCAGAATTAGATGAAAAAGCTGATTTTATTCAAATAAATAATTTATTATATATAATGGGGCCTGAAATACAGAATGTTTTAATTTCATTAAATATATCAAATTTTGATAATTTAAAATATGAGGAAGTTAAGGAGAAATTATCTAATTATTTTATTCCCAAAAAAAATATTATTTTTGAAAGGGCAAGATTTTACCAAAGATGTCAGAAAGAAGGGGAATCCGTTGATAGTTTTATTACTGATGTTTCTCGATTGGCAGAGTATTGTGAATTTAAAACCATGAGGGATGAGAACATAAGAGATCGAATTGTTATTGGGATATTAGATAAAGGTTTATCGGAACGTTTGCAAATGATTCCTGATTTGACCCTTGAAATGACGATTCAGAAAGTAAGACTTTCTGAACATGTTAAGTCACAACAATCTATCGTTAGAGGAGGGGAACCAAACATTACCGTCGAAGTGGATGAAGTTAAAAAGTTTAAAAATAATAATTTTAAAAAATTTTCAAAATGTATGAGATGTGGAAGGCCACAGGACCATTCTTCAAAAGAAGAATGTCCAGCACTGGATAGTACTTGTTTTAATTGCAAATTAAAGGGTCATTGGTCCCGTTGTTGTAGAAAGAAAAACTTTATTAAAAGAAGTTAATTCTTCGAATGAAGATAATAATTTATATATTAGCCATATTGAAGAAAGTAGACAGAAATTATCCCCTTGGGTTGTAGATATTTTTATCGATAAAATTAAAATAAAATTTAAAATAGATACTGGTGCTGACACCACGGTTTTACCAATTGAAATATATGAGAAGAATTTTTCTAATCTTAGACTTTATCGATCTCTAAAGAGATTATATTCAGCTGGAGGGCAAGAGCTCAATGTTAAGGGAGTAATTAAGGTATGGTTAAGATGGAAGAATAATGTCTCATTAGAAGAAATATATATTTCTTCAGATGTAGGACATGCACTTTTAGGCAGACCCGCAATTCAACATTTGAAAATGTTAACGTGGATTGAGTCTATTGATGAAAATATTAATGAGGTTGAAGATACTTATCAAGATTTGTTTTCAGGTTTAGGACTTATGAAATGTTCTTATAGGATCACTCTTGAAAAAGACTCGAAACCATATGCTATTTCAGCTCCTCGAAGAATTCCATTCGCTTTATATGAAAAGACAAAGGCTGAAATTGAAAGAATGGTCAAAGAAAAGGTAATTTCTCCCGTGACGGAACCAACAGATTGGTGTGCTCCAATCGTGGTCGTTCCAAAACCAAATAAAGATGTCCGAATATGTGCTGATTTTACGATGTTAAATAAAAGTGTAAAAAGAGAACGGCATGTCCTTCCTTCGGTAAATGAGTGTTTGTCAAGAATTAGAGATGCTAGAGTTTTTTCTAAACTCGATGCTAATTCTGGATTTTGGCAAATCCCAATGGATGAAAAAAGCGCAAAATTAACGACATTTATAACGCCCTTTGGAAGATTTTATTACAACAGGCTTCCATTTGGCATTTCTTCGGCTCCAGAATTTTACCAAAAAAAAATTTCTGAACTTCTTTTAGGTTGTGAAGGGTGTTCAATTTAATGGATGATATTTTAATATATGGCCGCGATAAAAATGAACATGATAGAAGATTGAATTATATTTTGAAGAAGTTACGTGAAGGAGGTGTTACTCTAAACAAGAATAAATGTATATTTCGTAAGGAAAGTTTAGAATTTTTAGGATATATAGTTAGTGGAAAAGGAATAGCTTCGGCTCCAAAGAAGGTGGAAACAATTAAAAATTTAGAGAGACCCAAAGATGTTTCTGGAGTCAGAAGGTTTCTAGGTATGATTAATCAATTTTTGAAATTTTGTCCTTCAATTTCAGATAAAACAAGCCCGCTTAGGGATTTATTAAAAAAGAATAATACTTGGTCATGGACTGAACAACAAGAAAAGTCCTTTGAAGAGTTGAAAAAAATTATTTCCTCTACTCCGGTCCTTGCTATGTATGATCCTCGAAAAAGAGACTCGGGTTACGGCAGATTCTTCAGCATATGGCTTAGGATGTGTTTTAGAACAAAAACAAGATAATAAGAACTGGAAACCAGTTTCTTTCGCTTCGAGATGTCTTAGCCCCACAGAACAACGTTACGCACAAATTGAAAAAGAAGGTCTTGCATTAACATACGCGTGTGAAAAATTTTCTGATTATTTAATTGGACTTAGGTTTACGCTTCAGACTGATCACAAGCCATTAGTGTCTATTTTTGGGAATAAACCCATTGATGAAATTAGTGCACGTTTACAGAGATTGAGAATGAGAATGATGAAATTTGATTATAATATTATGTATGTTCCGGGAAAACAATTGTATATAGCCGACACACTTAGTAGAGCGCCGCAAAGTCTGAAAAGGAATATAAAGATGTTTTATTAGAAAAAAGAAATTTCAAATTATGTTGATATGGTAGCCTATTCTTTGCCTGTTTCGAATAATAAATTTGACGAAATTATTGAAAAACAAGAGAAGGATCTGATTTTGAAAGCGGTGAAGAATTTTATCTTAAATGGTTGGCCCTCATCTATTAATGATCCCTTTTTATCACCGTATTTAAAAAATAAAAGAAAGAATTATCTTTGGTAAAAAATATGATTTTAAGAGGTAATAGAATTGTAGTTCCATGTTCGATGCGTCTGGAAATGTTGGAAAATTATTCATGAAGGTCATTTTGGAGAGACAAAATGTCAACGGAGAGCAAGAACTTGTATGTGGTGGCCAAACATGTGCTTGGATATCAAGAATTTTGTTTCCAAGTATCGAAGGTGATCTCGAAAATAGGTCGAGTGTTCAGATCCCCTGTTGCAAACTGTTTTACCTGATGGCCCGTGGGAAGAAATAGCAGCGGATATTTGTACTTACAAAGGAATAAATTATTTAATCATAGAAAGATTATTTTTTTCTCGTTACTTTGAGGTAATTAAAGTTAATAATTTAACGGGTTCTCATATTGTAAAGTGTGTCAAATCAGTCCTTTCTAGATATGGGATTCCGAAGGTTTTTAGGACAGATAATGGTACTCATTTTTTGAATGAGGAGTTCAAGAAAATGGCACATGAATATGGTTTTACATTTAGGACTAGTAGTCCTAAATATGCTAAAAGTAATGGCTTGGCAGAATCAGGAGTTAAAGTTTTCAAAAATATATTGAAGAAATGTAAAACTGATGATGATTTTTTCTTAGGCCTTCAGGCTGATATCAGTCAACTCCTTTGGAATGTGGATTTTCTCCGTCAGAGTTATTTTTTGGAAGGAAGATTAGGACAAGATTACCACTTTTGCCAAAAAGAGAATTGAGGCCAAAATGGCATTTTATAAATGATTTTAGAAAGAAGGATAAGGAGAATAAAAATAAACAAGAGGTTTATTGAATAACAAAGGGAATAGAGCAAAAGAGCTACCCAAGTTGGAACATGATCAAATGGTGTGGATAGTCGATTTAAAGAAGTATGGTATCGTTTTACCAGAAGCAAAAGAACCCTCGATCGTACATAATTAAGGTTGGAGAGAAGAAAATGCGAAGAAACAGATGTTTTTTGATCCCGGTTGGCGATTTTGGAAAAGGGAATAAAAACAGTGCCGTTGATGGAAGCGAGAATTGGAGTTTTGGAGAAAATCAAGGAAAAAATATCAGAAGGTTTGGAAAATGATAAAAGAAAGAATGAAGAAGCAAAATGAAGAGGAAAAAGAAGCCGAGGAAAATGAAGAGGGAAGAGAAGCAGAAGAAAATGAAGAAGAACAAGAAACACCTAAGGTAGAAGAAAATGAAGAAGAACAAGAAACACCTGTTGCAGAAGAAAATGAAGAAGAACAAGAAACACCTGCTGTAGTTCCAGAAGAGAGAGAGTGTTCAAATTATAGAACAAGAGAGTGGAAGAGTTGGTAAGACCTACAAAGAAATATTCAGTCAATTTATAAAAGAAAGGAGGACGTGATAGATGAATTGTTATCAATATTGATGTTTGACGTTTGTGTTGTGGTATTGTTGGCGATGTTGTTTTTGATTAAATGTTATTTTCCCTGTTCAAGACTATTTCCTATCTTCATTCGTATCTTTACAAGATCATTTTGTTATATTTCGGTCGATATCAAAAGATAACTCGAGTATAGGTTCTTTGGCAACTCCTGACAATTGTCAGGAGTTGCCAAGGGCCTGTATAAGCTCGAGGCAACAACATTTAACCTGATGAAGCTCTGAATATCGGCCGAAACGCAGACAAAGTATAAAAATGCAAATAAAGACAAATTAAATTTTCTTTATTGTTTTTCTGGTTGCCTGGATACCCCTACTCACTTAATTGTATATAAAAAATTTTCATATAGAGTAAAATTTCTCTTAACGTATAATTATTTGGCTCGTTTGGCCGGCGCTATTAATCCGAGGTTTCGTAAAAATTGATTTTGCTTCATTTTCATCGCTACGTTTTCGTTTTCTTAACTCTACCATTTTTGTTTAAGAGATCTCAAGCCTATGTTAAGTAGGCTTGAAAGCAGGCGAGTAAACAAATCCTGAATTTCCTTCCTTCTCTCTTCACCATCTGAACAAACGGATCATATAGCACAATGATGGTGCATAACACAGTTTAATTAAAATAC